>LZPO01017674.1:68084-85100 GCA_001675575.1 Neotoma lepida | reverse complement strand
TACACTAGAAAAAGCTAAGAGGTTGGGGATTTCAAATTACATATTTGGAATTCTGCTGAAACACATCAGAAGTAATAAAAGCTCACAGGTATGAAGAGGTAGGCTGTGGACTCTTCTCTCTGGAAGTATTTGAAATAAGATAACATCTCTGTTTGGGCTGGATGAAGTATGATCCACTCCAAAGCAGAGACAGTCTGGAGTCTCTTAGCTATATTTTGGCTGAGAACATCTGTGATTCTGGGAAATGCAATTTTTCTCTAAAAATATTTTATCTTCTGCCAGTAAGATTTCCTGGATACTTTATCTAAAGCAATATATATATATATATATATATATGTGTGTGTGTGTGTGTGTGTGTGTGTGTGTGTGTGTGTGTATCTCACTTTTTATATTTCCCTACTTTTGTTTGTTACTTTAAATAATCTCCTTTATTTTGTTTTTAAGATACAAGACTTAAGAGAATTGACCTTTTACTTTTTNAAATGCCATTTAAGTTTTAAAATTAGGTCATCCAATTTACTGGGGCAGAATTTTCTAGCAAGCTGCATTTCCGTTCTTATACACAAGGGAGAGCTATGGCCTTAGAAAATAGATTTAGACTTCACCATATTCCAGGTTCTGCTTTAGGATGGAAGTCCTGAACTAATTAATGGCGCTAAGAGTCATGAATTGTTTAGGGGAAATATTTTGACAGTAGTAAAGGAATTTTAATAAGTTCCAACAGCTTTTATTTTATATCCACTGGCCAGATTGCTCTAACCAGCCATTTGACCCCAGTATGTTCCCTTTTGTTAGACTTCAGCAGGGTAAATTCAGGAGAAGGAATAGTCCTCAGAGGGCTGACCAAAATAAATACTAAAGGTTGAGAGGCGGGAGAGACTGTGGTGAATGCTTGATTTTTATTTTTTTTAAACCTTAACGTCTAGAATTTCTGGTCTTGAATTTTATTGGTAGAAATCAGGACTTAGCTCCCAAATCAAACTCAGTCATCAAAAATAACGGTGGAAAATTGCCCTGGCCCTACAGGTACCAAGGAGACCAGGTAAGTTCATATTCTCTTGAGATGGAGAAAAAAAAAATCCCACTTAGTCCTGTAGAGAAAGAAAAAAAATGGAAACGTGTCTATTTTTTCAAATCAAGATTTGGTGTTTAATCCTGTTGTGTTTTATTTATTTATTCATTTGTTTATTTAAAATTAGTAAGGTGAGATGACTGAAGTCTTCACCTTAGAGACAGGCAGCTGTCTGAGTTTGAGGCCAGCCTCATCTATATAACGAGTTCCAGGCCAGTAAAGGCAGCATAGTAAGACTCTGCCTCAAAGAAAACAAAATGAAAACAAACCAATCCCCATACAACCCAAACAAACCAATAAATAATCCTCATCCTTGGTAAGGGTTGGGGCCAGCACTGTGTAGGGAGAGTAAATTGGGGCAGGGTGACTCCATTTTCCCTGTGTCTAAGTGTCTGAGATGAGCTGCCACTTAATGCCACTTTCCCTGGGGAGCCAACAACATAAGTCATGTGATCCGCCAGGGGTTCAGTTCCACGTGACCTGGTACCCTTTGACCCTCTGGGAGCTTTCTTTGTTTTTTGTTTTTTGTTTTTATAACACGGTCCATGAAGGGGTATTCTGTGTTTGAAAGTGTGTTACACAGGACCCTAAAATAGGAGAGTTTGCTTGTAAGAAAAATGTTTAAATGTTTCAGAGGAANCCCTAACTGGTAATAGAGGAAAACAATTCTGTTGTGTGTCCTGAAGACAAGGTTTAGGGTGACAGGAGAAAGGTTAGAGTAAGGGACTCCTCCTCCTCACTGATGGGAAGAAACAGGATGGCAATGGCGTGNCTGCTTACTGAAGGTGTGGCAGCATCTGGCNACAGACTTATCCAACTCAAGCCAGCCAACCTACCTTCACCCCCCAGTTAACTAGCTCTATCTAGCTTTCTCCCAGCCNTTTGCCAAGCTATACTCACTCAGCCAGTGATCACCTTTACTTCTGGTTTCTCCTTAGCCCNTGCTTACAGAAAGAATATGGGGGACGGCAGCCTTAGCGTGTAGGCCCTGACCTGCCACTACCTACCTANGTTAAGTGGTCTTTGACACACCTTTCCCCAGTGTGAGGATGGCAAGGAAAACTTGGCTTTCTGCTGGCAGAAAAAGGCAGAAGAGCCAGAACCTGCATGTGGTGCAGACAGTTCTCAGGCTTCAAGCCCACAGAACCATGAAAAGTACATGTATGTTGTCTGTAAGCTCTTATTTTGTGGTCTCCCCAAAAAAAGAAAAAAGAAAAAGAAAAAGAAAAAAGCAGGAACAATACTGAGAAAGCAACTGAGTGTAGGCACCAGCTTATGATTGTGGAAGCTGAGACTCCTGTGAGGTGCCCGCTATCTGCTAGGACACAGGAAAGCTAGTGATGTGGCTTAGTCCAAATCTGACAATCCACGAACTAGAGTAGGAACATTGCTGATGTAAGTCCTGGACTTCAGAGGCCTGAGAATCGGGAATCTGGTACCCAGTGTCGAGGGGCAGAAGATGAATTGCATGGCTGGAAAAGAGAATCCTCATTTTCTCTTGCCTCTTTTCTGCCCATGGCCCTCAGTAGATTGCATAAAGAGAGTCACATTGATGGTTTTACTGATTGAAAAGCGTATTGCTTATTTCAGAAACAACCATCACAAACATGTTCCCGAATAGTTATTGCCAGCCATGTGAACATCGCTCTGTGCTGTCAGGTTGACATACCATCACATTAGTGTGACCCTTCCCCACTCTCCAGGCTGCCCCATCCCTGCCTGGTACTTTGTTATTCCAACTCAAACCAAGATGTGGGTCATCTGCAGCTATGATGTGCGGAGACTTTCCATTCATTGTCTAAAGGAAACCTCCAAAGTCACAGGAAGCTGTGGTTGCTTTGCTGTTTATTGTGATTTTTTTTNNAAATAATNATCCACTCCTGCTTTGCCATCCATGAGCAAATGAACAAGAACTATATAAAAGCAGATTCACAATGATCATGTATTGAAAATGAATTATGTTGAGCCNTAGATNTATTCGGATGTAGGCAGTNTGTTAAGTTGTTAACTCTGCACAGTCACAGCTGGCCAAATTTATTAATGCAATTAAGAGCCGGACTTGAGAGGTGCTCTTAGCGATGATATTGCAAGTTAGCCACCTGCAAGGGCTGGTAAAGAATGGATCTTCAAGCATACATACAGCAAGCGAGAATTAGCAGAGATGAAAAGATAGGTTTGTAACTGTTCAGGACAGGAGCAGGTTTTAAACAACNTGTATTCNGCATAATGCTACCNTGTCAGTGTCACCCCTCTGGGAATGGTGGCTAAGTATCCCCGCCTGCAGTTCAGACCGGTAGAGGAGGAAAGGGCTGCTATCTCTTAGGTCTGGGTTTGTCTTCCTGCTGCTGTTAGGAGACTCCAGCCTTTCCAACAGCAACAGCTGGATGTGTGTCACCTGTCAGCTCTGTTTGGCCTTGAGGGAAGGAGAAATACAGCCTACACATTCGCTGACAAAAGAAACAGAAGCTTGAGTGCAAAGGAATAAAGACTGGAGCATGTGACGTGTTCAGATTCCTGGCATTTTAGAGGGCGACTCTCTCTTTGTTCGGGTTGCTCAGAGGATTCAGGAGGAACCTTCTAGAAAGCATATGTGCTCTGAACACCCCACCTGCATCCCCCCACTGTAGCTAGCCATTGGGGAGTGGAACCCAAATACTTGTACGTGATTTGTAAGGCCATGACCTCCTGCTCCCTCACTCTTAAGCAGCTGGTCCACAGGACTGTCGGTGTGGTCCTCCACACCCTCCTTCCAGGTCTTCACTCCTTGTCCAGATGAGCTCCACAGAGACCCTGCCTGGCCCCCCTTGCTTAATGGTGCTTGTTACTGTCCCTGTGTAAAGGATGCCTTCCTGTTTNCCCCCATCAGCCCTGAGATCCTGGGACAGNCTGGTGTATCCCAAACTGGAGTGGCACCACCCTCATAACAAGCACTTAATAAATGTGTGAATAAGTGGACGTGGCACAGGCAGCAGGGAGAGGGAAGAGAGGAGGTTTGGCTGCAGTCCTTATCCTTTTGGCAAAGCCAGTAGAATGATGTGTTTTCTTTCTAATGCAAGTCAAGGTAGGCAGGCATTGCCGGCGTCTCTCCAATGAGATCCTAGTGATCCATGCCTTCTTTTGACACAGAAGTGCCCTTGCACTTTTCAAAAATGTGAAGGCTCCAATATCCTTTCAGAAAGCATGGATGGGAATTATTTTAAAATGCATATGAAGTACAATCATTGCTTCCACCTAGCTACATTCCAGAAATCCTACTAGATTCTCCACCAGCTGCCTTCTAACTCGAACTCCTCAGCAAAAGCTGGAATCATCTCAGCTACCTTAAATCTAAAAACACTGAGTACTAAATGAACTGGATACTCCTCTTTTCATTTTGTGTAAGCATCACGTATGAGTGTGTGGATTTGAAGGGTAACACCATGATGCTTTCTATATGGCCTCCTCCCTCTCTCCCACTAGAGACTCTCCCACAGACTCAAGGAAATCCATGGACAGGACCATGACATTTTGCTTTAGACAGAGCCTGATTTTTGTACTGCTGTCTCTGATGAAATATATTACTGAAGGTCACCATGCTGTTCAGAGACCATCACAGAAATCACATTCCTAACATGTGTGATACTGTTTTNTTTTTTTTTTTTGTAAGGTTATCTTGAACTTGAACCTTGTAGAATCATTTTACAAAGATTTTTAAAAGTTGATCCTGTGGAGACTGCTAGTACCTCTTCCTCTACTCTGCTGTGGCTTCTGATGGCAGAGTGGGGGAATGTGGGTGAGACAGCTGGATCACTGTGTGATAGATAAATCTCTTCACCGCCTAGTGACTCAGTTTCCCTGTCTGTACACTGGAGTCATGAAATGGGGGTAGGGGTAGACAGAACCCCTCCATCCTGCCTTATGATTCTTCAGTATTACCTTTGGTGTCCACAGGAAGGACTGTCTCTTATACACATCTAGATGTGTATAAGAGACAGGGGTGAGACAGCTGGATCACTGTGTGATAGATAAATCTCTTCACCGCCTAGTGACTCAGTTTCCCTGTCTGTACACTGGAGTCATGAAATGGGGGTAGGGGTAGACAGAACCCCTCCATCCTGCCTTATGATTCTTCAGTATTACCTTTGGTGTCCACAGGAAGGAAGATTCAGGCTTATCCTGGGCCACCTCCAATTCTGTGAGACTCAGTTCTTGGGGGCTAAGACTCAGAGATATTTCTTTGTTGTTGTTCTTCTTGACCGTGTAGAATTAATTGACAAGGATGTTCTGTTGTCACTATGGACTTAGTAACTGATCCCCTGTGTAGACTTCAAGGACATCCTGGTTATGTTATGCATGGCATTTGCAGAAGTGAGACCAGTCCTGTATTGCGATGGACCATGATAGGTAAGGTGCCAACCTGGTAGAACATGGTGAAGGGGGCAGCTGCTGCCACAGAGGCCAACAGGGAGTTGGAACTTCATCAGTTCTATACAGACCAAGAACTGGAATTGTCTAGCCCACCTGGCCGTCTTTTCCATCCTTTGCCCACTACTGCCTCTGTCTCTTATACACATCTAGATGTGTATAAGAGACAGGCATTTACACAGCATTTGTATCATATTAGAGAACATAAGTGAGTAGGTTGACCCTAGACATGATTTTAGGCTCTGCGAGGGTGTGCCAAAGTTATGTATGAATATGTGCTGTTCATGTAAGAGACTTGAGCATGGCCCCATCTTTAAAAACAAAGCAAACAGACATGAGTAGAATACAGGAGAGGGGAAGAAAGAAGAGAATCTCACTGACCTTTTGGTATATTGGAGAAAGAGCCAAGGGGAAATCCTATTAAAAGGCCATTTGGGTGGCATTGCATCAGGGTTGTTCCCAACCTCTTGTGAGGCTCTGCGCTTGGCAGTAGCCCCAGTCAGCTCCACCTGAGATGCCCATTCAGCCTCAGCCTGTTGGTGGCATTTACCAGAAGAAAGCCTGTTTTACAGGCACTTGGTGCCAGCAGACTACGTTTTATATTTAGGGCCGCTGAAGGATGTGTAGGGACATGCCTTCCCCTGCTGGAAAATGACTTCTCTTCCTGCCCCTGAATAGGGCTTTGGCATCTCACAGGATGTCTGTCCTTCCTTGAGAATGCCTTTGNCTTCTCTTGTGTTGTACAGTTGCTGAGTTTGTTCTTGTTTGTCTGTTTCTAATTGTTAGAAGTGGGCACAACATACCCTGTTCTCTCCAAGACTAAATTCTTAACCAAAACTCATTCCCATACATTTTTTTTTAGCTTTTGTTGTTTTGTTTGTTTGTTGAGATAGGGTCTCTCTATGTAGTCTTGGCTGTCTAAGGCCTCCCTATGTAGACCAAGTTCTCCTTCAACTCACAGAGATCCACCCACTTCTGCCTTCATAGTGCTGGCATTAAAGGTGTGGGTGTGTGTGCGTTTTTGTTTTTTTTTTTTTTTTTTTAAATGCTCTATCGTTGAGCCACACCCCTAGCCCACAGGACTGCTTATGGGCTGAATTAGGTCTATTCTCAGGGTTCTTTTCCTTCCTACCTTTCTCTGTGTCAGACAGTGCCAGGCTAGGATGCTATAAATCCATTCCATCATTTAATCACCAGAAGACCTGGAATCCATATGATTTCTCCCATTTTACAGATGAAGACCCATACCTCACAGGCCTGGAAGCAGGGTTTAGGATTTCACCTCTTCTTCATGACAGGTATATCTGTTGAGTGAATGTCCAGTGTGGAATCTGCTGGCTTTTCTATTTTGATAATGCACACCTAAGTTTTGTAAAAGAGAAGTGATTCCCGCCCCTGTTGATGACCACCTGGCCAATGTGTTCTGCCCTCCCATTGGAAAAGCAGAGCTTGAAGCAGATGGGAAACAGGTGGTTGTGAAAACCTTGGCGGTATCAGCCTAGAAAGCATCAAGAGAGCCGCCTGGGTGAGTATGAGGCCTCTCCAGAGGCCTCTCCAGACTGTTAGCTCGCTCACAGAGAAGCTCCTGTGTAGATTTCTTTCTGCTAAGCAGCTAGACTCTGGGCTTTTTATACCTGTAGGTCAGTGTCTCCACCTTGGTTTGGTTTTGTTTCTGGGAAGCTCAGTCTTTACCTGCCCTCCACTGTGCCTTGTTCAGTCATGACACAGACACTGCTCTGCCTTTGAACTGAGGGCTTCATTACTTCTCAGAGATGGCAGCGTTGCCTGTTGGGCTGGATTTTTTTTTTTAATGTTGTTCAACTCTTAAAGCTAAAACAGGACAGAAGATTGTATGAGTACCTGTTAAAATAACCAGAATAAAAGGATAGTTGGCAGCAGGGTAAACTAAAATCATGGGTGTAACAGGTCTGTTGTGAAATATTTGTTTACAATATAAAGATGTGTCTGCCTAAGGCACCTTCTGATTGGCTTAATAAAGAGCTAAGTGGCCAATAGCTAGACAGGAGAGTATANGGGACTTCTGGGCAGAGAGAAAGACACTGGGAGGAGGAATCTAGGCACTCGATTTCTCCAGCAGACTTGGAGCAAGTTGGATGTGCTGTACTAAGAAGAGATAACCAAGCCACATGGCAGAATGTAGATTAAAAAATATGTGTTAATTAAATTATAAGAGCTAGTTGGGGAAAAGCCTAAGCTAAGGCCAAGGTTTCATAATTAATAAGTCTCTGGGTCATTATTTGCAGGCTGGTGGTCCAAAGATAGTCCAACAAGAAAGCTTGCTACACTGGTCTTTCTTTGGANTGCCGGCTCCTGAATAATGACTCAGAGATTTCTTATTAAGTATGAAAGCTTGGCCTTAGCTTAGGCTTGTTCCCTACTAGCTCTTAAAACATAAATTAACCCNTTTATTTTAATCTACATTCTGCCATGTGGCTCGGTACCTCTCCTCAGTACTGTATGTTCNACTTCCTCTGTGTCTTGCAGGCAAATCCCCACCTCTCAGATTCTCCCCAGAGTTCCTATCACTGCCTGGAAGTCCTACCTATCCTCTCCTGCCTAGCTATTGACCATTCAGCTCTTTATTAAACCAATCAGAAGGTGCCTTAGGCAGGTCAGGTTAAACAGAGACTCATCCTCACAGCATACAAAAATATTATCCCACAACACTTGGGTCCTCTCTTGCCCAGTTTATCTGGCTTGTTTTAGTTCCTCATGCTTTGGATGGCCTTTGAATGAATCACTGAAGCCTGGTGTTAAATGTCATTCTTTGGGAAGTCCCTTGTTGCAAGAAAGCAGAGGAGTAAACAAAGACTTATTATTTCATCAAGATGGTGAGCAAGGCATCAATCTTAGTGCTGATGGAGGCTGATTTGATTAAAAGGACTCTTTAAAAAGTTTCTCCTCAAAAAAAAAAAAAAAAAGTTTCTCCTCATGGCTGGAGAGATGACTGAGTGGTTAAGAGCACTGGCTGCTCTTTCAGAGGTCCCGTGTTCAATTCCCAGTAACCACATGGTGGCTCACAATCATCTATAATGGGATCTGATGCCCTCTTCTGGCATTCAGGCATACATGCAAATAGAGCACTCATATACATAAAATATATAAATAAGTAATTTTTTTTAAGAAAAGGTTTTCCTGATAAGAGATTCAGCCTTGATTTCGAAACAAAATAAACGGTCTACAACCAGAATTAAACCAACTTAATGAGATTGCTTATGTCAAGAAAGTATTGTGGAAGGAGGGTCCAGGAAGCATATGGAGATAATGATATTTTAGCCCTTGAGAGGTGCNTATGATTTGGATAGCAAAGAAAGGTTTGGATTAGAATCCTAGGCTCACAGAAACCCATGGAGGCTTGGAAAGATGTGATTCCTCTCGGCTGTGATGCCGTATGTTGGAAGCACAGAGTTTTTATGGGAACAAGTGGGGAGGGAGAGCTAGGATGAGCTCAGCCCCTGGAAGCTCTGCTTAACCAAAGACTGTGGGCTTTCTTCTGCCAAAGCATGTTTTAGATGGGAGAATGGATGTGCTCACCCTCTTAGGCAGACTCAACTGTGTACAATGTCAAGGTATATTTAGTAAAAGGAGGGAATCGAGAATGACCCACTCACTCTAAACAGAGGCCATTTTCCAAAGCAAAGATGCTACAGAGGTCTGTGTGTCGTTCCAGAGGTGACCTGTAGGATGGCTGGTAGGTTGGAGAAACCTCTAGCTGGGTGGTAGAGGGCACGATGCTCCCACGAGTGAGTCAGAAAGATCCACAAAGATAAATACCTGCTTGGCTGATGGGAAATGATAAATTCATTTCGGGTGCCAGGTAGGATAGTAGAAATTCCAGTTGGTAACTCCAAAAAGAAATACAGGTGACACAGATTTTGGTGAAACTGGATCTCCTCAAGAGATTTATTCTATCTGTCTGTCTGTCTGTCTATCTATCTATCTATCTATCTATCTATTCATCCTAAGAATTGGGGGACATGCTCAGACACCTCCAGTAGTACTTAGAGTTAGTGGCTGCTTAAAAGACACTCGTATATTGAATATTACGGATTTGTTTCCAAGCTACTCAGGAGCCCTCCTATCCAGGAGGAGCCAGATTACCAGCCTCCCCAGGTAGGCTGATGCATATAGTTTGTACTCCGCTAGGACCCCTCTTTGTGCACTTCTTTGACACCAAGCCCTCCAAGGGTCAGCAAGAGCCTCCCTGAAGATTGATGAAGGACATGGACTCCTTAATGGTGTCTGCTCTGATCTTCGAGCCACTGGGCATATATGCCTAAACGTTCATAGTCCATGGTGGAAAAGAACCAGAGAAACATGTATGGGGGCGGAGGGAGCCAGAAAAAACGTTGGAGAATTTGCAGGGAAGGCTAGAAAACTATGGTTAGATGAAGCAGGGAAACACAAGACTGGCAGTGCAGGAAGGGAAGCTGTGACGAAACAGTGTGGGGTGGGGAGAAAAATAGAAGAAGTTAGAGGAGAAAGATATGAGAATGGGAACCTTGGAGCGAAAAAAATCTGTGGCCTCCTGAGTGCGCTGTGTTTCCAGAAAGTGGACTCATTAGTGAAGTAATGGAAGTTTAACAGTAAAGGGCAGCTGGTAAGATTTCGGCACTGTATATGAGAAGATGGAAACCTTGTGTTTCTGACTTAGCATTTGAAATACCTACAGCAAATACACTGCATACAATGTGCACAGGTGCAGGGGGTTAGGACAGGCATCCCAGGTGAGAGAAGGAATTTCAAAGTTGGGAGTGAATACAGCCTGCTATGGGAAGACATTGGATTTTGAGTTCCTGTTGCTTGAAGAATATTCATGTTGCTGGCGTCTTACTACATACAGACTCCTGTCACAAAATACCTCAAGCTGTGTATGTTTTAAATAATAGCAAACTATTTCTCAAAGCTCTGCAGGCTAAAAGAATCTTCGTAAAGTCCCAGAAGATACTACGTGGTGGTTCTGCCCCGGAAGTTACTACATGGTGGTTCTGCCTCCTGTTCATAGATGTGCTCTTATGGTAGAAGGGACCAGCAAGCACACTGGAGCCTGTTTTCTAAGGACACCAATCCTAACCACAGAGTCTCTGCCTTCTTGAACTAATAGCCTCCTAGTTTTCACACAGTCTGGTGCTATTGGCTTGAGGGGTAGGATTTCAGCATAGAACTCCTGAGGATGCAACCATCTAGACCACGCAGGCCATGGAGGGAACGCTGACAAGAGATTGGATAATCTCAGTTCTTTGGCTTAGAGGCACATGAGCTTGGACTTGATAAACTGACCAGAGGTGAGGAATGGAAGAGGTAGGGCAGAAGAAGGTGAAGAAGACTTAGGACCTGGCAAATGGAATGTGCCCCACACCTGTTTAAAAACCAAACAACAAACAAACAAACAAAACCGGGCTGGGAATGTAGCTCAGTGGTAGAGGCACTTCCTGTGTGTGAGGCTCGAAATTCAATCCTTAGCCTTGGGGGTCAGCAGACATGGCATCCAGGTAGTAAATCTTATGATAGCATTATAGAAAGAAAAAAGGGCCAAATGCAAAGAGCAGGCAGGGTAATGTGACCCCTTTATTCCTAACCGAACAAAGGGATCTTCATAACTGCTCAGTCAGAACCAGTGGTACATTGGCCAGAGCAAGCACCTGGGAAGGTGAGAAAAGGTAGACTAGTGAGGCCCAGCANGGTGTCCCCGACATACTGGTGCAGGTGGAGGGTTGCCTTAGAAACTCAGGTGCATCCTGTTGCCATGTTGTTCTGAGGGAGGCTGAGGTCCCCTTTGGGTCTCCTGACTAGAATACTCTGCGGTCTTTCCTGCAGAAATAATAGCCATAACGTGTTGCTTAGGATTCCCAGCTTGGGTGTTGTTAGAGCAAGTGAGAAACTGATGCTAACAAAGCGTACTTGAGTCCAGACTCTTCCCAAATTCTAACAGTTCAACCTCGCCTGATCCAATGCTGATATTACTTGTAAAGAAATACAAGTGAGTGTGTGTTCACCTTTTTAGAAATAAGAATCTTGTAATTTTTTATTCATTACTGTTACGTGTGCGTGTGATGTATAGGGGCCGTGCACCTGTGCCATGGCATGTGTGCAGAGGTCAGAGAACAACTTTGTGGAGTTAGTTCTCTCCTCATGTGGGATCCCGAGTAGACCTTAGGTCATCAGACTTTGAGGCAAACAGTTTTACCATCTTGCCAGCCCAAGAACCTTATTGCTTTCCACAATTACATTTCATTAATTTATGTAACACCAAAAGAAATTCTGCAGTTCCCGTGTCAGCACATTTGGGAACATAGAGAATGTGTCTGTGAACCGAGTCAGAGAGAGACTGGCAAGACAGTCTCTGCCCTGCCAGGTTCCTCAGAGGTCAATGCTGCAGGCCCTTGCCCTCAGAATTACTGATGAACNGGTCTGCACCCTCTAAAACTCTTGATTCTCCATTTCTAAAATGTGTTTTAGGGGTGTTTTTCTCTATGCATCTGTCACTGCCATTAGAAGCAGTCCCTATGTTTGTCTGTCTTTGCAAATCACTGAGTGTGCTTTAGTTGATTTTGTCTTTGGGTGTCTTGGGTGCTACCTCATTCTTCCCATCTTAACTACAGCTATAGATTTACAGCAAGCCTACCAGCCCTGCTGAGGGTTAGAGCACCAACAAGGAGCAGAGGCCATGCAAGGCTCCTCAAGGGTCATGTGTTTCTTAGCAAGATCTAGTCATATTTAATTCAGACTCTTTGTGCTTTGGAATTATAGATTGATTTTAAACTTTACTAGAGAGCAAGTTTTGTTTGCAGTATATGTATGGTTCTCCAAGACTCAAAAATTTATTGCTTTATTAAGACAGTCATACTTTACATACTTTTAAGTAAATGCATGTCTTGTATGTAAGGAATTCCAGTCCCCTTGGGACCGGCTCCTCTCCTTTACTCTGTACGTGCTCTGAACCCTGTAGTCCTCTATTTATTCATGTTTTCAGCTCATGTCTTCTCTGGCCTAGGTGCCCCATTCAGCTTCTCCTCGCATGGATATATTCTTTAATACCTGCAGCAATCCAGTCTCTCTCTCTCTCTCTCTCTCTCTCTCTCTCTCTCTCTCTCTCTCTCTCTCTCGTATGGTATTTAGAAACCCTCAGCACACCCTGAAAACAAGAGATCTTTAGCTGAGACAAGGACAGGAAGAAGTTCCCCGACTTAGGACATGGCTGCCCAGGCAGCAGGTGTGGAGTATGAACAGTTCCCCTTAGATTAAGGAATGGTCTGAAAGACAAAGACTTTCATCACTTACTCAAAAGGATGTGCACACACGTGACTTGCTTAGTACCAGTAGGTACGTATTTCCATCACTATAGTACAATTAAGCACTACTTCCCAACAGCACATTTCAGTTGCCATATTGTATTAGTTAGCTATGACAACATACCACAGACTATAATTTAAACAACCATGGCAACTTCCCACAGCTCTGAGGACTGACCATGTCACATCAAGGTGTGGCATCTTTGGTTTCTTTTGAGACCCTCTCTATCTTGGAAATGCCCATCTGTTTTTCACATGACTGTCCTGTGCATACCTGTGTACAGCAGTCATATAGGATCGGAGCCCATTTACATGACTTCATTTTGCTCATTTTATGTTAATTACCCATCCAAAGGCTTTAACTCCAAAAGTAGTCACATCCTGAGGTATTGGGGATTAGGACCCCAATGGATGGATTTCAGACCATAACACCATGGGTGCAGCACTCATGAATTGTTGTGCATAATGTACAGATGTTGCTAGCCTTTCAGCTATAATTCACGACGAATAGGAGTTGAGCCTCGGGTTCAGTGATGAGGCTCATTACTCCTTTCAAAACCTGCTGCTAATTTGTCTGTGTCTAACTGGCCATTGGCACATGGCGAGGCATGCAAGTATTTTGCTTCCTTGTCTCCCAGTCCTAACTAAAACCTGCGTGATTATTTTACCAACATAGAGCATCCAAAGAGAGGATTAGACACTAATGGTAAAAGTACAGAGTGAAGAAACAAGAAGTGACTCAGAAAATGAAAGTGGTTGAAGTAGGAGATTTGTAATGGCAACAGCATAGTGAAGCTTGCAGGAGTCCTGGACNTATGTGAAGGTAGCACACACCCCGTATAGACATAGACCGATTGCTGTAAAATCACTGTAAAATCACATCTAACATTATTTTCTTTCTATTTAAATTGCACTAGGAGCAGGAAGCTACTTATGGCTGAAATCAAGTATTGTACTTTAGATTGAAGACCACAGTGATAATAATTCCTGGACAATTTGGTATTCAGGCAAAAGTACAGAAGTTAGTTGATTTACTGAAGGAAAACTATAATGACATAAAGATTATAGAAGAACCTCTTCTAAGTTGGAGAAAGGGAGTGAATATGATCAAAACACATTGACTGAGTTCCTCAAAGAACTAATACAAATCCCAAAATAAAAATATAAGGAGCCTCAGTGGCACGTGTATCTTAAGATTTATTGGGGTTGAGGCTGGGGCTTTCCTTTCTCAGAGAGCCTCAGACTACTCCACTTTGATGTCTTGTGTTGTTTTATGTGTGTGTGTTCTCCTCCCTCCTTATTGGGCTGTCATGAGCATTCTTTGCATCTGATTCAAGCAGAACAAGCACCCCATTCTTAGCACGGGCTCGTTACTTTAATGCTTTCATCCACAATGGGTGAGTGCATAGACCAGAGAGTTTGTCATGTGGTAGTAACATATGACCCTGGATCGGGGCTCAGTAACTGGTGGACCAGCCCAACCCAGAGAGGCCTGGAAGAGATGGTTTGGCTCAAGCCTTGCATTCATGAAGGTGTCTTGGTGTACCCTTCCTGATATGATCTCCAAGTGTGGTCACAATCTTAATCATTGTACTTTTCCTGTCGGTGTTAACGAGCATTACCCTCACTAAGCAATGGCTTTGAACCAAAAACCTGCTCCTCCCTCTTGGTATTTCCTTGAAGTAGAGATGGCCTAGGCCTTCCTAGGGAGCTCAGGGAAAAATAGGCAGATGTTGTTTGTTTTTTGGCTCTTTTGTTCTTTTTTGGGGGCCTGCCACCCAGCTCCCCAATAAATCACATACAGAGGCTTATTCTTCTTATTCTTAATTATGGATGCCTGGCCTTAGCTTGGCTTAGTTTCTAGCCAACTTTCCTTAACTTAAATTATCCCAACTACCTTTTACCTCTGGGCTTTTCCTTTTCTCTAACTTCTGTAAATCTTACTCATATGCCATGGCTTGCTGTGTAGCTGGGTGGCAGGCCCCTGGAGTCGTCTTCTTCCTCCTCAGGCTGCTAGATCTTAGCTCTCCAACCCCTCTGCCCAGATTTCTCCTTCTATATATACTCTCTGCCTGCCAGCCCCGCCTATCCTTTCTCCTGCCTTGCTATTGGCCAGTTCTTTATTAGACCATCAGGCGTTTTAGACAGGCACAGTAACACAGCTTCACAGAGTTAAACAAATGCAACATAAACAAAAGTAACACACCTTAAAATATTCTACTACAGGCAGAGGTCTCAGCCATGTGTGACTTGATAGTGGCTGGACAGGTGGTCTTGGGATACAAAAGTTGAACGGCATTTCTTGTTGTTGCCCATTGTTTCTCTGAGGATCTCTTGTGGTGACAAATTCTCTCAGATTCTTTTGTTCTGCCCACGTCAGTTGGAGCGTTGCATGTGCCTAGCTGTAAGTACAGAGTC
Organism: Neotoma lepida; assembly: GCA_001675575.1. Lineage (NCBI taxonomy): Eukaryota > Metazoa > Chordata > Mammalia > Rodentia > Cricetidae > Neotoma > Neotoma lepida. The sequence goes on along the minus strand of LZPO01017674.1, from coordinate 69,893 downwards.
TNGGTGGTCTTGTGTGTTTGGTAGGGTCCTCAGGGCCAGACGTTTGGGAAGCTTCTATCTACAAAAAGTTATTGCTGAATAGAATGTTGAGATTCAAACTGCTCAAAAGCTGGTGTAGGGTGAAGGGGTGTTTGAAACGGGGCTGTGGTGTATAGTACAAGGTAGCCTTGAACTTGTGATCAGCTTACCCTGCCTGTGAATGGGTTCTTAGTGGATTTCATGGCTGGAAATAACTTTGCCTCTCCCTATACTAATTTTCTTGTTTTAAATTCCACATTTGAAATGATATACTGATATACCTCAGCTCTCTCTTTCATGTCACACCNACCCCAGCTCTTTAAATGGCTCCCTATGCTACTGGGGCCAAAGAAAGGCCTTGGTTCACTTTGCTCTAATAGCGACCTGAGGTTGTTGAACAGAAACTAGAAAACTCACTGTACCAGAAATGTAGTAAGCCAAGGCTGCTTGCTTCCCATCCAGGTCTAGGGCCAGCATTGTATATTTAAGTCCAGTTCAGAGAGAACTGCAAGTACAGTTGACTTTCAAGTTGTCCGACAACAAATGCCTGAAATAAGTGAATGGTTGCATTCCTTTAATCCNAGCACTCTGGAGCCTGAGGCAGGAGGATTGCTAGTTCAAGACCAGCATGGGCTACATGTCCATACCCGTCTTCAAATGAAGTAAATGGGGCGGGGGGTCTGTCTATTGAGTGAATGTGTCATCTATCCTGACACATTGTCCACTGTACCATCATGTGGATAGGAATCCTATTTTGTGAGCTCCTTAGGCTTCACATTAACCCATCTCTTGACTATGTGAGGCATTTATTAGCAAACAGACAATTTGAGAACAGGTATGCTCTCCATGTGGGTATTGTCTTACACTGGTGGGCATTTCCTCAGTAACAATTGATAGAGGGGACAAACAGGGATTCTTGAGAGGGCTTGCAGTCATTGGGCAGGACAAGACTGAACGTGCCACCTGTTGGAATNCTGAAAGATTTGAGTTCCAAGGGANAGCTGCCAAAATGTCCCAGTAGTGTGNGCTTTGTGCTGAGGCGGTGGCGACACGTACNGACCTGCAGTNCTTGGGATTTTCCTCAGTATGTAAAGGATTCGGCTTTTTATAGCCGCTTCTTCTAGTAAGAATACANATAGAACGCGTGACTCCCATCATTTTAAGTACACATATCAGTAAAATGAAGTGCGTTCAAAATCTTATGCAGCTGTCAACACCAGGGCTCCTTTATGGTCCCCCATCCTGCAGCCCAGGTGACCATTGAGCTTCTGTCCCGGGCGTGAGTAGCAGCTTACAGTATTTGTCCCTTTGTGTCTGGAGGATTTCCCTGGAGGGTACTCAGTTTTGTGTATACCTTTCTTAAGTCTTTGCTTTTGGAGACTATAATAATGGAAACCTTAGCTGTTGTCCCAAGGCCTAGGTCTGGAGTTCTGCCACCAGCTCTTACCCCCTGTGACGGAAAGGCACGGCAGCAGTTTTGTTGTTACTATTTCATATTCCTATTATAAAAATATGTCTCACGATGGAACTGTAAATTCCCTTTAAAATGCTATACATTGTAGTTATTAGCATTACTCTTCAGGTTTGGGGATCATGTCTGTGTTCTTAGTGTTCAGGGTCTCGGGGCTGAAGGAGACCGACTTAGCCATTCAGGCCTTTACCCATGGCTTTGGAGGTGTGAGCTGTTCTCAGAAAACACTGGTGTGTAGTTTTCCTTCACATCCTTTAATGCAGAGCCTGGTCGGTCTTCTTTCTCTCTCTCTCTCTCTCTCTCTCTCTCTCTCTCTCTCT
>LZPO01017674.1:32161-49882 GCA_001675575.1 Neotoma lepida | reverse complement strand
CTGTTTTGTTTTTTTAATTCTGTAACAAACACCCTTCCCATTCTTTTTAAACCNCACAGCTTTAGACTCCTCAGCATCTCATCACTGGGCTGTTTGACTTCAATTATTTCAAATTATCCTACAATGACCATCTTGAGCATCTTAGTCTCTTTTTATATTTGCATATATTTTGTGTGTTCATGTGTGTGTACATGCTGACAGTCACTAGGGAGATCTCTTGTCTGGGCCTCATGCTCACTGAGCCATGACTGACACCTGGGTCTGACCTCCCAGGCTCTGGTGCCATACAATCAGTANGGGACGTGATTTTGTTTCTAAGAGCTNGGTGGGTAGCTGTTNAAACTACCCTACCTATCAAGGAAGAATACAGATATCTACACTATGTTCCTCAGTTATCAAGAAACAGGAGTCTGCCGTGATAAAGAAGCCCAGCCTTCACTCAGAATNGCCACCTGACCTCACCCATTCCAGGAACAGTGGCACTCTGATGCGCTTTTCTAATTATGATTGCCTCCTCTGGGCTGAAACAGAGATAAAGATGAGAGGGGTGGCAGAAGTGACTGTGGCATGCTCGTGGCTTCTGTTTCATACCTGGCTAGAATTCTGGGGTTCCTTAGATAATCGAGGAACAGCTGTGATCTTGAGGAAATTTATCANTAGTGTGTATGAGGCTTCCCCAGTGGCCTGGGGAGAACGCAACATTTTTTTACCTCCTGTCATACTATGTCATTCTGACTTCTAGGTTNTCTTCCCAGATTACTTCCTATGTAGGATACCCCTAGGACTACAGTAATTTCCCTATACCATCCCTCCAACACCAAGTGGGCCTTCTAAACCATAACTTCATTCTCTTATGAAGTAAGCCATAGTTNTACTTTTGTTGCTTAAAGTAAATAAGACTAATTTTGGCTTCAGGTAGTTATCTCTTTTCCACAACTATTAAAGTCAACTGATCAGCTTCAACAGGTGATCAAGACAATACAGGCTAGGGATGTAGCTCANTTGGTAAGGTATTTGCCTTGCATTCTCATAGCCCCAGGTTTGATCCCCAGTCCTGCATGAACCAACTGGGCCCATGTTTAATCCTTGCGCTTCAGAGGATTGGAAGTTCAAGGCCAGCCTCAGCTACATAGTGAACTGGGCCCGTTTAGTCGTGTACGCAGCTGTCTCACGGAAAGAGAGAAGGGAAAAAAGGGGGGATCATAAAAAAGAAAAAAAAAACAGCTTTATCCAATATNGGACTTACTGCTTTGGACTTGAAAAGAGTCATTGGAAGACACTACAGCCATTGTTTGAAAGGAAGGTATTTCTAAGCAAGTTAGTCTAAAGCATACGTCTTGCAGTACCTAATTGAGGTGGTATATATGCAGAGCATACGTTGCATTGGGTACATCCTCCTCTACAGTCAGTAGAATAGATAGGGAAAGATCACCTGGTGGATTGTAGAAGTGATGGGGAAAATTGGTTTCCAGATGAAGCAGAACAAACTAAATCCCAGGAGTCTACGCATGTGCATCTTGCACGCAGGATTTGCAAGTCCCCATTTATGGGTAGACCATGGTGCTTCTCTTCGTGCATATGACATAGCCATCACATTCCTGTGCCCATCACCTAGGTAGACAGGAAAGTGCTTGCCTCCTGCCCCTGTAAGCCCCGAGTTCAGGGGGATCTTTCTTTTCCCCCACCCAACCCTCTATCTTTGAAGAGCCACACATCTTAGTATGAGATAGATCACTGTACAAAATGGGTATAAAAAGCTATCTGTGGACTCAGGGAAGGGGTGTTGCTTTTGCCACAGGAAATAATGCACTTCTTCAATTATGTATACTTAGGCCTTAAGTTGTATAAAATAACATAATGAAAACTACGTAGGGGAGGATAAAGGCTTCAACAGAGCCAGACCACCTTCTCCAAACCATTCTATAATTAGTCCATTGTTCAAGAGACTTCATTTTTTTTTTTAGTTTGTTTAAACCTAGACTTCATTGTGTGTGTGGAGGGGGGAGGGTTAACTGTTGCAGTCCTTCAGCAAGTGGTCTGCTATCCCAGTGCATTCTATAGGCCCTTAAGAGTTGACCATTATCCAGGNCAGATGAGAGCCCCTTGCTGCCCAAGCCTAGATCTCCTCTTCCTGGGCTGCCAACACAGCCATTGCCCTGGAAAGGATGATGGGGGAAGATNGGACTGTAAAACAAACATGTTGGCATCCTGTGAGAAGGAGAGAAAAGTCTGAGAAGGGAGTTACAGTAAGTTAAATACAATTAATATTAAGGCGACTGTCCTCCACCTTGACTGAGAATGGGTCTTGATTGTGGGAGGATCATCAGGTGTTTGAAGGGAGATGGATTTCAACCTGAACCAGCAATACCTGGAATCCTAGGCAGAAGGCTTGCCATGGGTTTGGCCTTCCTTGGGCTCTGGAGTAGACCCTGTCTCACCACCTCCAGCACCAGATATAAGAAACGTTCAGTCACACACATGAGGGTGTTCCAAAGAGAAAGAGGCTCTTCTGCTGAGCTGAGGTGTCAGAAAAANAACTGGGGCATGAGGCCACACCTTGGAGGGCTTAGTGACCAGACTAAGGTGTGTATAGGAAGGTAGAAGCAGCTCGGTCGCTGGAAGACAATTCCTTAGATGGCTTCCTGTGTCATCTTTGNGTTTCATTCTTGTTTTTTGGGCNGGGGGGCAGAAGAAGCANGAAGNACTGTCTAGTCCAGNGGGGCTTTATTTTTTAAGTAATATAAGATACACTTATTCTCCTTTTATGGTTCCGACATCAAGTNTGGGATCATTCAGCTCTCCTCTTCTGAGCATGGGTGACTCTGGACTTGTCTCTTTAGTGGACCTAGGGCCTCCAGGTTGAACAGGACAGAGAAGGCAGGCACAGGTGGCCTTTGTGGCTTTGTGCTCTCGGAGTTCTAGTATATTCTTGGGTCTAGTCCGTGGTGTTTACTTCTTCCTTCACAGGAGCACAGGTGAAATCAGGAGTCTGTCCATCACAGGTGTACAGAGCAAAGGGTGCTTGTAATCTGTCAATAGAAAACTAACACTGTAAATGTCACTGAGGGTATAAAAGCATGCTACAGAAAGGTCTGGCATGTGGATTGATGCCAGGTTTTAAAGAATGTTAATTTTAAAGAAAACACTCAGAATTAGTGTGTGTGTGTGTGTGTGTGTGTGTGTGTGTGTGTATGTGTGTGTGTCTTCTTTTTGGTGCCATTCAGATATTCTTTTTAAAACAGGTAAAATATGAGTTAAGAGTTTATATATTTCAAAACAGTAGAAAAATTGTGGCCCTGTGTTGGAATTGATTGTAAACAAGAAACTGTGCCGTATACTGTGATGCATATTACAGAAGTACAAACGTAGCTCAGCCTGCAGCGGGTGGAGGGGTAGGAGAACACCTTGGTTCTTGCCACAGTAATCCAAGAATCTAATTTCCTAGCATTCGGTAGTCTTGTTTTTAAACCTCTTGTGTTTGTCCCCGATGTTATATTCATGAGGCCCATCTATGCTTTAAAAATAAAACAAAACAGTGACCTGCTATGGCCAAAAAACTTGCCCATCCTTTGACTGAGTATTGTCGGTTAATTTATGCAGGCCCCTTTGCACTTCAGCTTTTTCCCCACTGGTTGCTAGGCAACCACTTGAGTTACTGCGCATGCCTCTTTTATGATAACTGTCATTATGATTATTTTTTAATTATACAACTGGGACTGTGGATTAAAACAGCGTATTGTCACTCATGCCTTGCCACTGCCTCNGAGCATTCCCGAACACTGCTGCAGTCACCTTCCAAAATTTACATGCCAGGGGTTTATGATTATCTTTTGATGTTTCTGGCGTCACAAAGGAACTGGAGATGCCATCAAAAGGGCAGCGAGATTTTTCTGGGAAACGACTAGACCATATATCATAAGCTGTTATTGATTTAGGGAGGCCAAATCAGGTATTAGGATCTCGAACCTCAATTATCCTTCTTTGCTGCTTTTAACTGTGCCTGCTTCCAGTGTTAAGTGACTGAAAAGCGTGTTGCTCTGCAGCCTGTTCTTCCGAATGACAAAACACGGAAGCATTTCTCCACCAAACCTGCTTTCAATAAACCCACCATGCATTGGGGGGAGGGCGCAGCACAGAGTCTAGAAACATGCAGCGTGCACATGAGCAATTGTTCTTTTTTTTTGCCCAAACTGCCAAATTTCTCCACACACAAAAGTGCATTTAGGGGACATGAAAGGGGCTCCTCGGGCAAGGGATAAATGAAGGGACTCATGGCATGTAGAACACTGTAAAAGGAACGAGACAGAAAGCATTGTGGGGAACGTGCAACAGCTTCACATTTGCATTGCTCTGTATATTTTAACATATTTTCTAAATATACAGTGAATTTGAAGACAAAGGGAACATGGAGTCATGTCTGTGTGCTTTCTTTTAACCGCCTCTGTTATTCATTTAAAATGGGGCTTGGGGCTCACTGAGTTATTTTAAATATTTCTGTCATGATGAAAAGAGATTATCTCCTGATGGGGGACTCCACAGAGTACTTGCCACATTGTGTGTGTGTGTGTGTGTGTGTGTGTGTGTGTGTGTGTGTGTGACAGAAATGGGGACCTAATTGTTCTTTCATGTGATTTGAAGCCGGCACAAGGGGCATCAGCCTCCAGTGCAGTGGTAGGCGATTCCTCCATGTACAGAGCCCCCCGTGCCTGTATTCGTGGGACCTCCTCTGCTTTGTTGACAGTCTCTGAAATGACCCCCCCCCTTCCCTGAGGAGTGCTTCATCTGCTTTGTTTCTGTTTGTCTCCCCCATCCTGCAGTTCAGGGCGACAGCTCAGTGAAGTCTTCATTCAGTTACCTTCCAGGAAAGAGTTACCAGAATACTATGAATTAATTAGGAAGCCAGTGGATTTCAAAAAGATAAAGGTAGATACTCTGTTCACTGTTATTCTTCGAGTAAACAAAGGAGATGCATGGATGCTCTGGAGAGATTCTAGGTGGGGCTGGGGTCGTGGCCTCCTGGCTGCTAACTGCTGACCTACACAAGGCNTGCCCCAGGAAAGTGGGGATGGAATGACACTGATCCTTCCCATGCATGTTATTTAATCGTTGAAAGCTCAGATTATCCACATTGCATGTTGTTGAGAACCTTCCTCTCCCCACATTGTCACTCACTTTCCATCCTGTGCACCCTCCTCCCCATCCCTAGGAACACTGGGGGGAGGGTGGTCCTGGTCAATGGCACCCCTTGGGGTTGTGCTGTCCCACCCACTCAGCAAGGCTGAATGCTGTGAAGACAAAGGGAAATCTAGGGCTTTCTTAAACAAGTAAGGACGGTTACATATTCCTCTTCTGTTTTGTTCAAAATTCCCATCAGGAAAGAATTCGTAACCATAAGTACCGGAGCCTGGGTGACCTGGAAAAAGATGTCATGCTTCTCTGTCACAATGCNCAGACATTCAACTTGGAGGGATCCCAGGTATGTGTCAAGTTGTCTGAGAAATGTCTACCCTTAACCATGCCGAGGTTCTTGNAAGTGAAGCATTTCATCTCTACTTTTCGAATCATTGCCTCCACCCCAGCAGAACACTGAAAACAGAAAGGCCATGTTCTCTGCTGTCAGTGTGAATAAAGGGAGGTAGTGTGCCATAGCTGGGTGGGCTTCTACTCACACTTCCTTCAAGGCTCATCTTCCCATTAGAGGAGGAATTGATGCAAGCCACTGAAGGTGATACTGAAAGTCTGGGTACCGTCTCTGTACTTACAGAGACCAAATACAATGAAAGTTACCTTCATTTTTCTAACTGTAACTTTACACGAGGAGTTCAGAGCACAATCATTTAAAACAGAATCGGAGGGGGGGGGAGGGTGCCTCTAATTGCTATTTAAAAAAAATTCTTTAAGTTCCCTTCTCCATAGTCAGGAAGTCATTGTAAGTAACAGTGAATTTATGAGCATAAGGAGGAGGACATTTCTNCTTTAATTACAGCTCAATTCCACTTACCTTTGATGGGAACTGATTTTTTTTTCCCTATCTGTCTTTTTGGCCTGATGCTCCCATATCTGGTCAAGGAAAAGGAACAGGACAGGTCAAGTTACTCAGAGATCCTNCATGTAGCGTGTTGCCTAGCAGAGTCCACTTTCACAGCCAGGGATTGACAGGGATGCCTCCAGGCATCTCTCCACCTTGGCCTCTTGCCTTTCGCCTTTGCCCTCTTGTCTCCCCTCAGCCAGCTCATCCTCACCCTCACTTGTCAGCTCAGATCTCTGGCAGATTTTCCCAGTGTCCTATCCCACAGTGTCATCCTTCATTATCCCTCCTGCCCTCACCTTTTACCTCAGGCTGACCAACCACTTCCTTGAGTATGTGGGTCATCCGAACAGTGAAAGAATTCAATCCCAGAGAGCAAAGGCCTTTCCTTTATCCATTGCTTTTGAATTGTGGTCAAAAGACGACATAAACTTTATCACCTTAACCATTTTTTAAGGATGCGGTTCAGTAGCGTTCAGGCAGCTCGTGTGGCTGTTTAACAAGTCTCTGGCAGTATTTCATCTCTTAAACATGATGGCNTGTGGTGATATACTNTGTACCCTAACAAAGTTTGCCTGAAGATCAGAGAACAGAACAAGCCACTAGATTAAACATAGAGGCCAGGCAGTGGTGGCACACACACCTTTAACCCTAGCACTCAAAAAGTTCAAAGCCACCCTGGACTACATGAGATTGACTCAGTCTTGGAGGGAAACAGAGCCAGACAGTGGTGGCACACACCTTTAATCCCAGTACTGGGAAGCACACACACGCCTTTAATCCCAGGAAGTGATGGCTGGGCGGAGAAAGGTATATAAAGTGTGAGGAGACAGGAACTAAAGGCTTTTCGGCTGAGGAAGCCCTTTCAGCTAGAGGCCTTTTGGCTAGAAAGCCTTTTCAGGCTGAGGAGTTGGTGAGGTAAGAGGTAGTGGCTGTGGCTTGTTCCTTTGTCTCTCTGATCTTTCAGTATTTACCCCAATATCTGGCTCGCTCTGGGGTTTTTTTATTAAGACCATTTAGGAATTCATGTTACAATGACACCCTACGCCTTCAACCGGTCTTCTCCCCTACCCCAGTTCCTATAACCACCCTTCTACTTGGTGTGAGTTTGACTACTTAAGTAGGATCACTTCATGTCCATCTTTTGGTGACTGGCTTCCTAGGGTTCTTCTGTGTTGTAGCAGGTAATGAGAGGTCCTTCCTCCCAAAGGCTGAATCCTATTCACTGCATCTGCCATGTTTTCCTTCCTCACTCATCTGTCTACAGATCTTGGAGTTTCCTCTTAGCTCTTGACTACGATGCATCTTCGGAACATGGGTGCGTGGAGGATAATTATTTCCTCCAGACTCTGCTTCTAATTATTTTNNGTGTATATCCAGAAGTGAGATTGCTGGATCATACAGTGGTTCTATTTTTGTTTCTTGAGGGAAANGACTGTGTTTAGGTAGACTTCCTGTTTCTCTCAGTGGTGTTTCCGTCTCTGCGTGGGACGCTGCACAATGCTGCACACAGTGTGTTAGGTGACTTTTGGCTGCACTGAAACTCAGCAACAGGGAACAGCCTTGTAAAGGGTTCCTTTGCCATGGTATTTAAGAGAGTGACTTAAGTAAGTGTGGTTTAAAATATTGATTTTGTTGTCAAAGATAAGACTGCCTTCTGCACCCATCTGCCCCAACACCTTCCTTTGAGTTTGGTTCAGTGTGTTTGGTCTTCCTGTGAGTATCTTTGTGCCTATATTTAGATTCACTGGTTTGCCTCTGGGTTTTCACAAGAATTGATGGTAGCCTGGTGAGTTGGCTCAGTGTTTAAAGCATTTGCCACACAAGCAGGAGGGCCAGTTTAGATTTCCGGCATCTGGGTGGGTTTAGGGGCCAGCCTATAATTCTAGCAGATAGAGATCCTGCCTCAACGACTAATATAAAGAATGACTGAGGGCCGGGCGGTGATGGCGCANAAAGAGAAGTTTCCAGCCTCCACGTTAGTTAGTTGTCTTCCTTAACACCTCTCCAAAAAGCATAAACTCCACAGAGGCAGGAGTTTAGGGCTGGTTTGTCATCTGGTAGATTTCCAACTCCTAGAACAGGCTCTGGCATGTAATAAGTAATTAGGAATAAATGTTCAGTAAAACATTACTAATAATGTCAAAAGAAGAGAAAGAATTACTCAGTGATATACAGTGTCGTTATGATTAATATTAGTAAAAAATAGCCAGGCGGTGGTGGCGCATGCCTTTAATCCCAGCACTCGGGAGGCAGAGGCAGGCGGATCTCTGTGAGTTCGAGGCCAGTCTGGGCTACCAAGTGAGTTCCAGGAAAGGCGCCACCAAAGCTACACAGAAACCCTGTCTCGAAAAACCAAAATAAATAAATAAATAAATAATAAAGATTTAAAAAAAAAGAATGACTGAGGAAGATTCCTGATGTTCACATGCATGGCCACACACACACAAATGCACAGACTGTATACATGGGAGGGGGAGGGGAAACTAATAGTGGCCTCTCAAAATAAAGCTTGTGTGTGTGTGTGTGTTTGTGTGTTGTCTAAGGAGGTGCACACAACAGTTGTGGGTCTGTGGGCCTCAGCGTATGGTTTTTAACAGTTGACACCCTGACCATTTAGATCTATGAAGACTCCATTGTCCTACAGTCAGTGTTTAAGAGTGCTCGGCAGAAAATCGCCAAAGAAGAAGAAAGTGAGGAAGAAAGCAATGAAGAGGAGGANGAAGATGATGAAGAGGAGTCCGAGTCCGAGGGTAAGCCCCTGGATCTAGCCCCTTCCACCTGTCGGGCTGTNTCCACAGATACTAAAGGCCATACACGTGCCCTGCTCATGCCCAGTTTTCCCAGCTGTTAAAACTGAGCACACCAGCCACCGAGCTCAGGACTGCCAAGGTTCATTGAAAATACTCTGCCCCTATTGCCTTTGGATGTTGGAGTAGCACTGGTGTGCATGCCACCTGGCACTCCTTAGCCCTGTAGCCTGACAGCTACAGGGCTTGAAGAACATGACTGCTAGCCCCATCACCTACAAGTTTAACAAGTTCCCACAGGCTGCTGCTCGGGCCCTTACGCTTTGTAAGATTTGTTAATAGTTNATGTAAATTTTTTATTTGATAACTGCCCCGTTGAGCCATCAGGAGCCAGGAAAAGGATCCATCCCCTACTCTGAGGTCTTCCTCCCCGTGACTCAGTCACTTACCTTCCAAATAGAAACATGCTTGCACTGAGAACAGGGAGTAACTAGACAGGGTGGTCTGGCCTGCCAGTGAGGCTCTCCTCCGGCACTCGGGACGTGAGGCGTGTTATCTGCAGGTGGGATAATAATTTTACTGATTTTGAATTCTCACTGTGGTCTCTTTTGTTTCTACTCTAGCAAAATCCGTGAAGGTGAAGATCAAGCTCAATAAAAAAGAAGAGAAAGGCCGTGACACAGGGAAAGGCAAGAAAAGGCCAAATCGAGGCAAAGCCAAACCCGTAGTGAGCGATTTTGACAGCGACGAGGAACAGGATGAGAACGTGAGTGCGCATGCCTGGTCTCCAGCTCCCGGGCTGTCTTGGGGTACACACTCCTCCTCCCTTAGACTGAAGGAAGGTGGTCATGCTGAGGATGGGAACGGAGCTGCAAAATTTAGAGCAAAGAGTCTAAAGCTGAGTGTGTCACTGTGGAAATGAAAAGCTCCGCCATCAGTTTCCGTTCCTTTTTCCAGTCTTCTCGTGCACGGACGTGCAAATACAGTTTTCTTCATGGCTGGTTAATATTTTATANCTCTCTCCCCCAGCTTGCTGTGAGTATATAGCAGAACAGATGAAATAATGGTTAGAGGGGGAAAAGAGAAAAAGCNTTGTGATGACAGAGTTTTTGGCTGTGGTGCCCTGAGACTAAGTATCTCGAGGGTTTATTTTTATCAGGAAAATTTTAAGGAGCATTTCATCAAAACAGGCACCTTCCGATCTGAAGAATAATTAATGTTTGTGTTAGCATTGTCACATAGGTATGACTTGGGTCCTGGTTACTCTGCAGGTCCCTAGNGAGTGAATGGCAGGGGGCTGAACTTAGATTTCAGGAGTTTCGTAAATCTAGCCCTCAGGCTAGCACTGTTGCCCCTCCTGGTCTGGGAGAGCAACAGGCAGAAGCTTGACCAGTCCTCTCCATTAACTTCCGGCTTCCCTGCCACCCAGCCCCTACACAGTGTTGATTCTGGAAAGGCAATTTTCCATGTTAGTATGTGCGTGAATTTGATTTTCCTTTAATACTTTGCTACTCCGGCCTGACTGGAAAGTTCTAGAACTAGGCTTACTATATTTTGGTTACATATAAAACACCATGTGTCCTTGAGATGGCTTACCAGTGAGCCGACAACATTCAATGCGTGATCTTTTTCTTGTTGTGGGTCAGTTTTCCAAAGCTTAGATAAAAATAGAAGCGGTTAGCCACAAACTTCAGAGACCAGAGTGATGGAGACCAAGTGCGGTTGGCAGGCNTTGCCTGGGGATGGTTAGTTCAGCACTCACCTTTTCAGCCTAGAGCGTGCCCATGTCTCTGTGGTGTCTGTCTTCCCACTGAAGGAGATGTCGTGCATTCACTCTCTTCCACCTGTCTTCTTTTAGGAGCAGTCGGAAGCAAGTGGGACTGATGACGAGTGAGCAGTGTGGACTTGAGCTGACCACGGCAGAACTGAACACTTTCCTCCCCTCNCTCCTTTCTCCCCAGTGAGTTCATTTGCCCTTTGGGCACTGGGTTATTTCTCCGTCCTCATTGTCATCTAGAGCTAGCTTTAGGATAGTGCCAGACAAACATATGATATCATGGTGTAAAGAAAACAAAACAAAACACGTGCGCACACGCGCGCACATACACACACACACACACACACACACACACACACACACAAATATTTGTAACATATTGTGACCAAATGGGCCTCAAAGATTCAAAGATTAAAAACAAACAAAAGCTTTTGATGGAAAAGACGTGGGTGGATAGTATATTTCTACAGGTGGGTCGGATTTGGTAGCAGTTTGATGTGCTTGCTTCCGTCATCTGTCCTGACGAGAAGGTTTTTATCTTCTGCAGCACTGATGATCAGGAGAAGCCATTAAGAGCCACTGGCTATTTTATTTTTCATCAGGCAGTTTTCAAGATTTTCATTTGTTCAGTATTGTTTTTTTGTTTGTTTTTTACACTGTGGTACATACAAGCAACTTTACTAGGTGACAAATGTACAGTAGTTAGATATCACCTACATATACATTTTTCCATTTTATGCTCTATGATCTGAAGAACAAAGCTTTTTGACTTGTATAAGATTTATGTCTACTGTAAACATTGCAGAAGTTGTTTTTTTTTTTTGCTCTTGTTTTATTGACAACGCTATTGAATATTACAGTGTCTAGAGTGTCCTGATGGCTTCTTTTGTCCACCTGAGCTCCTGTGTTACCAATGTGTATGGTCTCCTTCTCCCTAAAGTGTACTTAATCTTTGCTTTCTTTGCACAATGTCTTTGGTTGCAAGTCATAAGCCTGAGGCAAATAAAATTCCAGTAATTTCGAAGAACGTGGTGTTGGTACTTTGCTAATAAACCGATAACTTACCTTGATGCTATCGCCTCTTCTTTTATGAGTCCGAGGGCACTGAAATCTTANGGCTTGACGTGGCATCTTCCTACAGAGAGAAGAGGAAGTTATTGCTACACAGCTCACATGGGCAGAGGGGACATCTCCAGAAATGATCTAGGTATGATGTTAAAGGCAAAGGAGACCATTGCTTTCCTAACTAAAGGAGGNGCTGCTGCCGGTCAAGCCACACAGTCCCTGTCAGCTCTGTCTCATGGCTTTAATTGTGTTCATTAGTCAGAAAATCTATAAAGGAATGTTTCTATATGGAGATTGGCTCAGTGAATACCCATATACCATTCCCACTGAGATTTAACAGTGCTTTGTGCTCTGCACCCCCTGTTTTAATAAGCTGTGAGGATGTAACTCACACCGTCACACACTTGGCTCAAATCTAAGAACGGGAGACCACAGTCCTTCCACTGCCACAGCAGAATGAATGAACGTCCGTTCCCTCGTAGTTAATGGACTAGTCACCATCCTATTTCCCAGTTGTCCTAAATGTGGTTTTTTTTTTCAATCATATGTCTTGATGTCTTTTTAAAATCTTCAAAAAGGCATCCCAGAGATTAAATCCACCCTTTCCCATGAAACTGCCATCAGAGTCAAATAGAAATTTCCTGCTCCACTAGCAAGTGGGTGAACATTTTTTCTAAGGAGCAGTTGAGGGTCCCCGAGATTATGCTAGGTGGGATGTCCAGTGCTGGGTGAGAGCACTGTCTTAAGAAACTTCATCTTCTTGTCAGCTCTTGTCTGATTTCTCAGTTACCNGGAACATTCCAGAATATTCTATGTCTTTTCTTGGTTTGCTTGTGGGATTTACAGAGACCTCGAAGAAGACNCTGGATTGAGTTTCCTTTCAGAGAAATCAGTGTCTCTCCTCTCTGCTCTCATTTCTGTATTTTCTGTGCTTTTCTTGGCTTCACAGGCCTTGCTGGAAAAGCTCTCCAAACCATTGTTTTGATGGTTCAAGCCTTCTCTGTGTGAAGACCGTGCTCCACTCCTGTGCGGCCTAACTCATGCTCATCCTGCCCAGTCCAGGAAGCAACCCTCTGCCCACTGTCTCCATGCTGAATTCACTCCCCACCCGCTAGTCATCATGGTACTTCTGTGTTCATTCAGTTAATAAGACCAGCAGGACCCTAATTCCACATCATTCACCACTTCAGCTTCTTTCATAGGCACGGTGTCATCTCATGGTTACANGAGATGGTGTNATCACGAAAGGGTGATTATAATACGGTGTTTTTAAGAGAATCCCCATATTAATATAATTTTTGAGTTACCTTTCCATTACTACAGCAAATGCTTGAGATAGTGAACTCACAAGGAGAAAAGGGTTGCCAGCTCACACTCCTGGAGCTCCCAGTCCACAATCCGTTCACTCTATTGTTCTGGCTAAGGCTGCACATCACGGTGAAGCAGATGCTTGAGAGCAGGAGAGTGGCACCAAGAGTCGCCTTCAGAATCATGTCACCAGTGACCTCAAGACCTCATGCTAGGCCCCACCTGCTCAAGCTATAGCTACCTCCCAAAAGCACATCCTGGGGAAATGTAAGCCTTTAAGACATGAGCCTTTGGGGCATAGTCAAGGTCCAAACTACATTAAAATAATGTCCTAACTGTACTNTTTCCTACTAGTTATTGTTACGCCTTTCTCTNCCTGCTTTATAAATTGGACTTATGTGCATTTATAAAGTGGACCCTTTATATCAAAATCAGTACTGTCNATAGTTCCAAGGGGTCTTAGGATGTGTCCCTGTGGGAAAGGATAGCTACCATATAGCTTCAGTCAAGTTCTCCAGGTGCACATTGTAAGGAAGACATTCCTAAGCATGTCTAAGCATCCCCCCCCTCCATGTAAACACCCTTCCGAGGAGATCCTGGGAGCCTTGCTACAGTTAGGTTCCTCAGAGTTGAATTCAGTCTCCTCTGTGCTCCTGGCTTGGCACACGCCTTCACTGTCTNAACCTGAGTTAAGTAAGACCTGAGCTCAGAACATGGGACTNCATGATCCCAAATGTTGTTTTCATGTCTGCCCTTTAGAATGGGCTGTTCTGGTGCACTGATGTGTGTCAGATACAGCCACATAGCCTTCAACAGCACAATGCTTTGGGGGAAACACAGTGTCGTGTGATGTCCTCGCTGTGTGGATATTATAGATTATGCTTATGAAAATAAATGACAACCTTGCCAGAGATACCTCTATGGGCCCACTGTTGTATATGGAAAATCATTACCCAGTATGTGGCTGCACTGTGGCAGGCATGGCTAAGGTTTTTAAGACCTCCTATTTTAAAGCTGCTTTTTCTTTTTTAAAGTATTTTTTTTTAGTTATGAAACAGATCATAACCCTCACTTAGAATCAAATGTGTGGGTTGTTCCTGNCTTTGCCCCAGACATACTTGGATTTCAGTGTCCTCTGCAAAATGTAGAGTGAATTGTCTATAAATCTAACCTTACAGTTCATGTACAGCCTTGTTATTAAAGGTTTTCACTATTTAGGGAAAAAATTAACTTATAAATGTCATTAAAGAATACCAGAAAGATTGACAGAATTAAGAGGCAGTTTGCAAAGGGGTTCTCAACCTTTCTAATGCTGCAACCCTCGAATACAGTAGTCCCTCATGTTGTGGTGACCTCCAACCATAAAATTATTTCATTGCTACTTCNTAACTGAATTTTGGTACTGTTATGAATCATAATGTAAATAAATATCTGATACGCAGNATATCTGATACAGGACCTCCAAGGGGGTTGCAACCCAGAGGTTGAGAACCGCTGTTGTGAAGGCTCATGAAGCATTGATGGTTTCAGAATTAATGTTTGGCAGAGTGTAGTTCCCTGGACCCACATAATCAGCATCACTTGGGGACATGGTGCTCAGGCTCATCCAAGACCCACTCAAGCAGAAACTCCTGGTGATCCCTCAAATCCAACACACCTTCCCTGGCTTGGGAAACTACAAATCTAAGTCAGATTGCAGGCCAATTTCTGTTAATTCATTTCAGGGGAGTAGTGTGTGGCCACATTCGTCTTGATTGNTATTGGTGTTTCCAGTGTGAACACCCAGCCAACTATCATTCTAAAGAAAGTCGGCNTATGTGAGAATAGATGAAAAGGCCGAAGGAGTTCCTCTATCACCTAGCTTTCCTGTCAAGTGTGTGACAGGAAACGGTCTTCATTTGCGTCTGACTTCAGCCTCATTCNGACTGATATGGTCTAANACTTGGGGGAACTATCTTTGGTTTGCTTAGCAGAAAGGTACGGACAGAGTCTCTGCTTATGGATACAGCCTTTTTCCCCCACAAGAATTTCATATTAACAGTCAATCTTGCTACACAGATACCTCGGAGGAAAGAACCTAGCTGTTTCTTTGAATTTTTCTAAAGCTGCATCAAGATAAAGTTTTTGTTGTTGTTGTTGTTGTTGTTTTGCTTATTTGAATATACACTCATAGAATGTGTGAGGCTCAGCTTGGACATAGAGACAGAAGAGTCACCACCACAAGCTGGGGCTGTGTTTGAGACTGTTTCACCCAAACAGAGCCCCTAGCAACATAGTATTCTAAACCTAGAGAAAACTGTTCCTCAAAAGTGAAGAAACATTTGGAAGCCTAAACAGAAGGAGTGTAAAGTTCAAGGCCAGTCTGGGCTATATAGTGAGACACCCCACCCCCATCTCAAAAAAGGAGAGAGGGAGGAATAAAGTATACTAACTATATTAATAGTTTCTTAGATTTTTTTTCTGGATCTTTGATTTTTCTGTAATTTGTCATAAAAATTGAGGAATTTTCTTTTTTATAATGAATGAGATCATCTTGCAAGAAATGTTAAAGATTCTTCGGGGGGAAATGAAAATAAAAGTCAGAGACTGAGCTGTTTGAAGAAAGATTCCCAAGACTATCTTGGATCCACTTCCCACCAAATACCAATGACATGTTTACAGTACATAGGAAAATAAATCTTAAGATTCATATGAAGTCACAAAAGAATAGCAAAACAAAAAAGTTGGAGGCAGTATTCCCTAGCTTCAGAATATACTAAAAAGCTATAATAAACAAAATAGCATGGTACTAGCATAAAAACAATACATGTTCTATCAAACTGAAAAGAAAGTCTGAAAAAAAACTCCATTCTTACTGTCAATAGCTATGTGGCAAAGGTGCCAGAAACATGTAGTGGGGGAAGTTTCTTTAATAAAAACTGCTGGCACTCTGGGGCATCTACCCAAAGAATGCTGCATCCTATGGTATTTTTCACTGGTCTTTTCACAGTGGCAAGAAATGAAGTCAGCCTACATAACCATCAACTGAAGAAATGATAATGAAAATGTGGCACATATATACAATGGGATTTTATTCATCTGTACAGAAAAAAAATGAAATTAGTAGAAAATGCATGAATCTGAAAGACATTAAGGGAGGTAACACAGGCTCAAACCGTATGTTCTCTCTCAAACACAGATCTCAGCCTCTCTTAAATCTGTGTATCCAAAAAGGAGAGGAGAGGGACAAAGGGCAGAAATCTATAAGTGACTAAGGGTAAGGGAGGGCAGAGAGGACAAGAGAGCAACATGGAAGGAGGGGCACTGGGGGGGAGGATGGTGGAGAAAGATGGGGCAGGGAAGGGAGAGACAGGAGAATCAAGCAAAAGAAGTATGGATGAAAATCCCATATGGAAACCTATTACTTTGAAAGCTAATTTAAAATTTATAATTAAAATAATAAATGATGTTGTCCACATGCAAAAGAACGGAATAGGCCTCTCTCACATATACAAAGATCAACTTAAAATNGATTACAATTTAACTGTAAGAGTTTATAAACATGCAACACATTTGCCCATTATAACAGGAAGGTTTTGGAGTCACATACCATCCTGTGAACACTTCTATAATCACAGTATTAAAGCAGGACACAGCAACACATCCTGTAATTTCAGGGGAGGCATGAAGAGCGGCTGTTCANGGCCTGGCTCTGCTGCTTAGTGTGAGGCCCACTTGGGCCGGATGAAGTCCTGAGTCAGAAAGCAAGACAGCAGAAGCTGTTCAGAGCATTGTCCTCACCCACAGAGGCTTTCTCAGGGTCATTTGTCATCAGCCTCTTCTGACCATGTGCCTCAGGCAACTACTCAACTACTTTTTACCAACCTAGTTTCACCTCTTTTGGCCTCATATACAAAGAGAATCACACATCGCTTCTCGGCCTTTTGGCTAAGATCAAGTGTAGTACAAAGAGAATCACACATTGTGAAGTCTCTTGTGGGTTTTTTAATTAATGTTTTTGAGATTCATGTTGCACTATTTTTGNGCCTTTTGATTGCTGAGTAGTATTTCATGGTGAATATTCCACAACCTGTGCAGCCTGAGTCTCCCAGAAGGCAAGGGCTGGGAATAACAGGGGCTGACTGTGTAGTTNCTTCAGTCCCTGGGGCTGCCTGGATTCAGGACAGACGTCTCTCTTCCCTTGGTCTTCTCAAGAAACTTTCTCACAGTAGCAGCTCTTGGGGAGGCTGACCCTAAAAGGAGACACCAGCTCATTTGTGGTGAGGTTGAAACTTTGTTGTTTGCTGTGGGTTGGTAGAAATACCACTACTTGTCCCTTTAGTGGGCTTAAAATGTGCAGTGTTTGCAGGGAGTGTGACCCCAGGGAGTGTGTCCTAGAGAAGGAAGCCTATGNCAATAATTCACATTTAAGGACTTATAGAGGTTGCTTAACTTATAAATGTGTTTTTTGTTTTGTTTTGTTTTGTTGTGTTGTGTTTTGTTTTGTTTTTCAGGGAGGTTAAAATTGAAGAAATAGAACTCCAGGACTACCCAGTGGGCTCCCTATGCACATCAATACCACTTCCAGAAAATTCTATCCACACTAAATGTCATAAGACACGATACTTGAAAATGATAGACCCCAGACCCAGGGTGCTATCCTCTCGGGTGGGCACCCCAAGAACCCAGACTCCAGTCCAGTTGATGCAAGCAGCAAGAGGGTTTATTCCAGCAACATTTGCAAATGGGCCTCTGCTCTGGCAAGTGAGAGAAGCCCCGAGCAGCAGTTGCACACCCTTTTTAAAGGCAAAAAC
>LZPO01017674.1:4077-16209 GCA_001675575.1 Neotoma lepida | reverse complement strand
TGATGGGGGGGGGAGTGGGGGGATTTCTCAAGGATCCTTTCAAAGGTGGTGACATCTGTAGTCATGCTGTTTCACGTCTGACAGTAATAGTTTATCACCACCAGTACTCCTCATAGCTTAGGTGGTGTTTTGTCTGAGTTTTTATTGCTGTAATAAATACCTATCTTGGCTCATGGTTTCAGAGGGTTTGGTGCATCATAGCAAAGAGGATGTGTTAGAGCCAAGCAATTCACATCATGGTAGCCAGAAAGCAGAGAGAGAGAGGGGGAGAGAGAGAGAGAGAGAGAGAGAGAGAGAGAGAGAGAGAGAGAGAATATCTATTCTTACAGACTCTTTTCTTTGTTCCTCTGTTGATCATTTCCAGGACAGTTCTTTCCCCTTAGTTAATAATTTCTAGAAACTCCTTTATAGAGACAGCCAGAAGTAAGCTTTACTATCCCCCCAGGATATCTCTCAGTCCAATCAATTTGATAATCAAGATCAACCACCACATATAATCTGATTTTATTGGTCTTTTCAAATAACCATATTTTGTTGTTTTTCTCTACCGGCTTCCTATTTTCTTCTCGTTTTCTTTTTTTAATTCTTGTTCCAAGTTTTATTTATTTTCCCACACTTATTTTGGATGTAATTTGCTCATCTTTTCTAGTTGCAGAAATTGACTACTAATTCTATCTCTCTCCTTTTCTAATAAACACGCTCAAAAAACGATACACCGTTTTTGGTGCATTGGGACAATTTTAAGTAAATTGTGTTTTTATTTCCCTTTAATTTCAAATTTTAAAACTTATCTTGAAATGTAGTCTTTCATTTATAGGTCATTTAGAAGTATGTTTAGTACCCAAATATTTTCTTCCTTTCTTTTTGCTAATTGATTTCTGGTTTAATTNCATTGAGGTCTGAGAGGAAACACTGTATAGTTAACATTCCTTCAAATTTGTTAAAATGTGTGTGATGGCCTGGAATCTGGTCTGTCTGGATGACTGCTCCTTACCGGGTTGAAAAGAATGTGTCCTCTGTTGTGTTGGATGAAGTGTTTCGGTAGCTGATGGATGATGCTGTTGAACTCGACTCTGGCCTTACTGATTTTCTGCCATCCCGGTGCGTGTTTTACTGATATAGGGTGCTGAAGTTTCCAACAGCACGGGTGGATGCATCTGTCCAATCAGCTCTTGCTTCACATAATTTGACTCTCTTGTTGCTTGTGTATACACTATGGATTATCTTTTCTTGAAAAATGAACCTTTTGGTCGTGACAGGATGTCCATCTTTGTCTCCGATAAAGCTTCCTGCTCTGAAGTCTGCCGTGTTTTTAAAATTAGAGTTAGCATGGCAAATTGATCTCAGCCCACTTGCTTCTGATCCATATGCAGCTTTAAGTGGATTTATTTTAGACAACATATAATTGGGTCTTAATTTTTGATCCCATGTGAGAATATCTTTTAAGTATAATAACTAGACCATTGTCACTGAAGAGTTTTACTGATATAGTTGGATAGTTATCTATATATTTGATAATGGTTTCTATCAACCGCCTTTCTCCTGATTTCTATTTTCCTCTCTTTGCTCTTTTTCTACTTTTTGGTGGTTGTAACAGCATTTTAAACAACTGTTTCCCCCTGTTTTATTGTATTATTTCTACTTCCTTTTATATTTTATATATATATATATATGTATATATATATACATATACATATATATTTGGTTGTTATCCTAGAGGCTGCAACACACATCATTAATAAATTCAGTTTATAATAAATTAATTAATAAATTAATAAATTCATATTCAGATAACACTTTACCACTTCATGGATAGTGTCTCTTATAAGAATCAAACACTCAGAGCTGGAGAGATGGCTCAGTGGTTAAGAGCACTGGCTGCTCTTCCAGAGGACCAGGTTCAATTCCCAGCACCCACATGGCAACTTATACCAGTCTGTAACTCCTGTTCCAGGGATCTGACACCCTCACACAGATATACATGAAGGCAAAACACCAATACACATCAAATATAAATAAAAAAATTTCAAAACAAGAATAAAATACTCTAAATTTACCTTCTGCTTCGGTGCCATGGTCATTGTTATGCAGGTGCATACAAAAATATCCACATATAAACATATGCACAAGTATAATCATACACAATAGAATGCATTGAACAAAATGTAGCGTGTCAAAGCAATAAAAAAATAATAAATAAGAGAGCTGAGGATATGGCTCAGTGGTAGAATACTTGCCTACATGTGTAAAGTCCTAGGTTCAATCCCAGCACCAAGAAAAAAAAGCCACAGAGGCACATGCCCTTAATCCCAATACCCTCCTCTGTTCATGCAGACCTGGGTGTCTGGCCTATTTAATTTTTCTTCTCTCAAAAACTTTAAAAAAAATCCACTCTTTCTTATTAGATAGGCCTGTCAGCAACAAACTCTTGATTTCTGTTCATTTAGGAAAGTCACTTTTTTGTAGGTTAATTTTACAGGTTTATTAGCCGGTTTGTCTTGTTTGTTTGTTTTGTAACGAGATACCCAAAAGAGTTTCATTTAGCTCACAGCTCTTGAGCTTTGAAAGGCATGGCTGTAACATTGTCTTGGCTCTGGTGAGGATCTCATGGCCTATGACATCACAACCAAGAGTGTGCAGGAGAGGGAGTGATCATAAACGCCAGAGGGAGTGGGGGGACACGGGGGTGCGGGGGAGTGGCTAGGCCTGCTCTTTCCAATCCTTTCATCAGGGTGAAACAACAATTTCAATCATTGCAGGGCAGTGTCTCCCACTTCACCCCGCCATCTCTTAACGTTGTCCCACGGAGGACCCATGGAAACCCATAGCAAACCATATGTATGCCATAGCAACTTGTTCAGAATTCTAAATTGGTACCCTCCCCCCTTTGCTTACATCGTTTCTGAAGAGAAGCTGGATATAGCTTTTATCTTTGTTCCTCTACAGGACCTCTTTGTCTTTGGGCTTCTTTGAAGGTTTTAAAATTTTAATGTGTACCTTTTGAAGCTCGTATGCCTGCGGGAGGGATCTGGTGTCTGTTGTTGTGGCTTCATCTATGGCTTCTGTCTGTTTCCTTTTTCCTTCTGATATTCNCAATTGTGAAAGTTTTCTTGTAATTGTTTCACAATTCTTATACATTCTAGATATTTTCACAGTCATTTTTCCTCATTTTTCAGCCAGNGTCTTCTGAGTTATCCTTACGCTACTGTGAATCTTCAATCACGCCCTGCCCATCAAAGACAGTCTTCATCTCTGTTAGTACTTTTTATTTCTAGCATTTCCTCTTGGTTCGTAGTTCCCATCTGTTTANATGTCCATCTGTTCCCACCCACTGTCTCCTTTCCCCATCAGAATCCTTCACATATTAAACACCGTTGTTTTCATTTCCCAGTCTGACAATCCCAACATCCCCACATTCCTAATGCTGATGCTTTCTCTCATAAAACTGTCTTTTTTTCCCTTTGCTTATTAATATGCTTTGTAATTTTTTTCTGACAGACAGATGTGATGTACTAAATAAGGTGGACCANGGCCAACGGGCCATTAGTGGTATGGTGGCAAGATGTGGGAGTGAAGCTGTCTTGTAGCAGCATTGCTGGTCCTATGAGCAGGCCGGATTCTTTAACCGAGCTTGCACTTCTGTGAACTTCAGCAGTGTGTTCCAGCCTTCTTTCTCTTTGCAGATGAGATGAGGTGGTTGTATTGGCTGGAATGGGGTGTTTTCTTCCTCTCTGAGGTCTGATAAGTTTTAACATATTCTCATNAGTTTACACTCTAGAAAACTCCCTTGTATTTTGATGCTGGTTTTAAGAATCATCACTTGCTGTAGGATATTTCAAAATGTTTTTCTCCTGCATTAGGGGGTTTTCTCTAACAATGTGGGTGAACATCTGGGGGTAAAACTCATAAAACTGGTGTGGCTCTTCTTATGATTGGGTACCCCTGGGGTTTTTAAAATTGGTTTGTCTATCCTGAGCCTTTGATGCTTGAGAATTCTCATGTAGGTTTTCCTATTGCAGCACTGGTTCCCATGAAAGTCTCCATTCATTGGTTCTATGATTCTCTNCCCNCTCCATCCTGCCCCCACCTTTTGGCTTTTCTTTCCCATTCTAAAGGTAGCAGGTTCTCTCCAGAGTCTCATATCAATGGCAGATATAAGAAGGGTTGTTACTTACTTGTTCAACTTTATATTTGTGGTTAGGACACAGTGGTACCTTACAAGTTCCTTACATGCCAGATGAGAAACTAGAAATCGCTTTCCTTGTTGGCACTCCTCTCTGCAGAGCTCAGAGGTTTGGACCCTGGTTGGAAGAGGTATAAGGACGGATCCACTGTTGAAAGGAGGGGGGATGGCCTCTGTGCTTGGCAGTCTGCCAAGCTCTAGTCAGAGGGATGCTTAATAGACAATCCTGTGAAGAGATCTAGGACACAGTGCATCCTGTGTCTAATTTCAAGCTTTTCTTTATGCTTGTGATTTTGCTACTATTTCTAAGCCTCTGCTAAATTTTCTTAAATACTGTAATTTACATTCTCAGAATGAGCCATTACCCAGGCCTGGGAAAGGGGGGCTGTGTATGGTTACACATACTCTGTGTAGTGGACTACTCATACTCTGGCAGTGGCCACTGTCCCCACATATCTGAATAGGGACAACAGCCNTTAAGCTCACAATTATGAACTTGTAGCATCAACCCTGAAAGGGACCACAGGCTTGGAGATGACAGGTGACTAGGGTATATCATGCAAGTGGAATGAATTATAGGAAAGTTCCAGAAATACCTTGGATAGGAAATAAGGGTGAGATGAGGTTCCAGATTCATGCCAATGGTCATGAAAAGGGAAGCAATATCCCCAAGTGCTGGAGAAGTTGGGGACATCTAGGTTACACTGGCTACACTCCTTAACCACCCCACTGGGTTGTTTCCCCTCATCACAGTCATTTCTCCACACCCCTTCAGCCTTTCCACCCTACTCTTCCCCCTTTTACCTCACTAGGACATTACTTTCCCCATGAAAGCTCAGAAAAGTTCACTTTACATACTCTTCTCTTTCCGAGAATTCCATTAGCCACAGTGTTTTGCTTATGATATGAATGTGGGAGCTAAGGGCACCCGACAGAAGAGAAATAAAACACTGCTCACTCTGAAACCTTGCATTCTAATTCAAGTTTAGGCCCTGACTAAAAACTCTACCTATTGATCTGTCTGAGAGGATTATGCAGAATGAAATCAATCCCCTAAAGGAATTGAGAGGAGCTGGTAAATAAGTTCAGGAAGTATGTTCCCAGATCCAAAGCATCATGGGGGATGGGAGTTAGTCTTGACTGTCAACCTGGTTGGAGGGAGAAATGCCAAGAATAACAACACACACATTTCCGAGTGTGTCTACAATGATGGCTCCAGAGAGTCGATCTTGAGAACTCTGCCTGGTCAAATGTTTAATCCTTGATAGATTTATAGCACTCTGGCATTACTGCCAGGGGAGGGGGGCCTGCAGTAGAAGCAGGTCACTGGGCTGTGTCCTTGAAAGTGCTATCTTGCCCTGGCTTCTCCTTGTATTCTTTTTCTCTACTTCCTAGCCAGTGAAAGACTGCTCTTCTCTGCCACTCTCCTCCCTTGAAGATGGACTGATGCCTCTGAAACCAGGAGGCAACATAAATAATCCCTTCCCCGATGTTGTTTCTCTAAGGCATTTGGTGACAGCAACAAGAAAAGTAGTTGATACACAAGGGAACTACAGCAGCATAGGCCAGCGACACTCACCAATTTCAACAACCACATGTGGTGCACATTTGTTGCATGTCACCTCCAGGTTATCCTTTCTCGGTGGCTGTCATTCCTCTCTTTTGTGCTCCTGCACTGGTTCCTAACAATATCACCATTTACTTCTTGAGTTTCCTCCCTTGAAATCACTTTCCTTTCTCGGCTACCAATACCCTAATCAATACTCCACTCTTTTCTTACTAGTTCTCCCCCTTCCTACTTACACTTTACACCCCCCCACCCCAATCCATCTCCCAGACAGAAGTGAGAAAGATCATTTTGAAAGCAAGCTTGATCACTGCCCTTCCTGTTNAAAGCATTGCAGTGGCTAACCATGATTCCCAGGGCCAACGCCAAAACTCTTAAAATGGATAACACGTCTGTGTTTTATGTCCTATCTGCTTCTACTGTCTTTTCTCACTTACCATGTCTCTTAGTTGCTAAAGTCCTGTCTGACCCACACTTGGGCCATGTCCCCTCCTGCCACATGATACTCTCCATGGTCCCTCTCCACAGAGAACTGCCTTCCTCTTTGAGATGCCTGTGCTAACTTACCCCTATATTAGTTAGTCTTCTGATACCATGACAAAATACCAGGTCCATAAGCCACTGAGAGGAGAAGGGGTTTATCTTAGCCTATAGTCCCAGAGGAGACACAGTCTACTATAATAGGAAGGCATGGGAGCAGAAGGTAGAGTCTAGCCTGGCAGTCAGGAAGCAGACAGGTCACATCTCATCTACACACAAGAAACAACAGGAAGTTTCCTGCCAGTACCCAGCACATCCCCTTCTAACATTATATTATATATTAATGTGGAAGTGAACAAGTGTGCCTGGCACTGAGGCCACAGGAGTGAAGGGGACAAAGGCTCACCCCAACACACACACACACACACACACACACACACACACACACACGCACACGCACACGCACACGCACACGCACAAACTCGTGCGCTTTCATGGTCTATGCTCACCCACCCACACAATACACATGATTTAATGGTCTATAAAGTGCCTTAAAGCCGATCACAAGAGGTATCTTTCTCTTCCTCCCAGGATACCCAACTTCAGAGAGGTTTCCTGGCTGACCAAAANATCTGCCCTAAATTGTAAAAGAGCTTCCACTCACCCCTCCCCCACTTCCTCCCCACCTTCCCTAGTTCGGCCCCTCTGTGAGCATGTAAATATGGGTGAGGCCATCCTTCTGTCTTCATCTCACAAGGCTCAGCACACCCAGCTAANGAGANAACAGTTTTGTGCATGGGGGTCGGAAGTTATGGGTTCAAGCCCTAATGCTTTCGCTTTCTAGTGACCACGGGAAACGCACCACCTGTCTGGTTCTGAGTTTTCATGTGTGTTGTGTGAAGGGGCTGGAGTGACAAGAGCTCTAAGTTTCTTTTTAGCTCTAATAGGCTGCAATTTTTATGATGGAAGGCACCAACGCCTAAGAGCAGACNGCTCATCTTTCTACAGATGGCCCAAGTCCTAGGAACGATTTAACTACGCCAAGGGAGGCTTAACAATTCTGAAGCTCTGTTGGACTCTCTTCATTACACAGGTCAGTTCTAGCTGAGCCCTCCCATCCTCTTCCATAAGACACACCACAAATAGCAAGAGTGGGAGGCGGACAAACCGTTCTCTAGGAGTGCTGACATGGACGATTGATAGCATCGCTGGGAGAATGCTGGCAAGTCTGGGAGTTCTCCCTTTGTAAACATCTTCCTTTAGAAAACGGTCTTTGGAAACAACATGACCTGATTTCCAGGGAAGGAACAGTGATAAAGTCTGTGGTTTTTTGCCAAGGCAATGACTTTGTGATGACTAAAGCCACAGGGAAAACGTAAACAAGAGCCTCTCATCCTTATCTGTCTGGACCACACAGGCCCAAGGCCCACGGAAAATGACCTGCTCTCTAGAGCATCATGAACTGGGGCCCAGTAGACAATGGAGGGCTTTAGCTTCATACACAGACCACCAGACCCAGGCATNCATCCCTATTCTGAGACATACCAATCTTTCTGGATCTGCTCTGATTTTCGAGATGGGGAATGACTTCCTAGGAGTGGAAATGTCTTGGTTTTCACTTTCCTCACTTCCCAAAATACCAAGGACTTACCCTCAAGATTTGGGGATGAAGAATATGAGTGGACCGTTTTGACACTAATCTCTAAATCATTATTCAATTTCATTCTATACCAAGTGTTCAAATTATATATTATCAACCCCATTTTACAGGTGAAAGAAGCCTAAGGTAATTCTCTGATTTCAAAGGATTATGGGAGAACAGAATTAGGTTTTAGTCATATCTCAGGATTTCAAGTCTCATTTCGTCAGTTATACCAAGAACTACCAGGAGCTTCACCTTTCCTCCCTTGACCCTTTCTGATAAGAAAGCAACAAAAATAAGTATAGCTACCACTCCTCATCAACGAAGTCTCTCTTTACAGCAAATGGCGACCTTCACCGAAAACCACAACTGGATACAATGCAAAAGATAAACAGACCATGGGGAACTTAGTCCCAGTGGATACATCTACATCACAGCTCCTACATCTACGGTTCAGAGAATATTGCAGAAGAGGGGGCAGAAAGTTTGTAAGAGCCAGGATACCAAGAAGTCTGCTGTGAGACAGTCTCTCCTAGAAATGGCTCATGAACAAGATTGGAACAATGACAGTATCAATGACTGTACGAACATGGAAATGGGGAAATTTCATGGGGTCGGTGCCTAGACAAAAGAACTACAGGCAATTAATGGCCACTGGGCAAAGGAGAATTAGCCTCCTCCAGCGATGAACGCCTTCATTTATTGTCCAATGAAGAATGGTCAGCCCTGAAATCATATATATGTAAACAACAAAAACAGACTTAGTGGGTTACTTTTAAATATACTTGCACATTCACACACGTATATAACAGTGATTGCCACAGGAGAAGAGGCTAACAACTTGAGAGAGGGGGTACAGGGGAGCTGGAGGGAGAAAGGGAGGGGAAAAGCAAGTTAAGAAAAATAAATAAATAAAATCCCAGGTCACCATAGAAAGCCTGTCATTCCTTCTAGGCTGAGTATTCATTTCCCCTTGGCCACTGAGTAGGACAGGGCTGACAAAGGTGCCCCTGGAGGGCGCCAAATCCCCAGGCTCCTATGGCCTGTGCCCAAGCAAGGGAAAGGCTTCAAAAGCAATTCTCAGACACTAGAACAAAGAAAGTGGTGGAGCTGGAACTATGGGGATTTAATGGAGGTGAGCATGAGAGCCTTGTCTGGATGGAGGTAAAAGGGGAAAGGGGCATGGGAGGGGGAGGGGGGACAATGAGAGCAGGAGAAGCCCTGAGAACCATGGCTAGAGAAATGGAGGAAGGAATAGCTGGAGTACATTTATGTTACAATGATGGCAGGAAGCTGGTCTAGATCAGGATTTTGAATGTATCATAGTAATCATAGAGTATTTTGTGGGGGTCACTCACATCACACAGTGGTGTCTTGCAGCTCATCAATGAGATTCCAGTTCCTCCACGTGTCCTCTTTCACCTTGACCTCTGTAGAATGACTCTATTATTTGCATACAAACTAGACCCAAGAAGGTTATGTAAGAGGATGATACTTTCTTCTCATTGACTCTGAAGAAAATATCAGTAACTCAGAGTGTTCAAAAGGTTATAATCTTCCTTCCACCACTTCTCCACTAGGCATATGGCAAGATAAACTTTGCATCTTATAGAAGCATATGAAAGTCAAAAGACCCAGTGACNGCTGGTAGCTTGACCCTTCAAACCAACATTTTCTGTACTGAACTCTGCAAATGGTATCAATCTTAATGATAGCTGAATTCCCACTCCTGTACTTACCCTGTTGGTTCCTGTCTGTCATGAACCTGGGACAATTCACAATTTCAAAGACAACTTCACAGGGATTTCACCAAACTAAATAGCTTATGTATAGCAAAAGAAACAATCACCACCCTAAATATACTGTGTTAAATATCAGTATCTCTCACTATATAGGCACACTGTATATAAAAAACTTGACTCAAAGTAATTACAAATGAGTAAAAGACATGAAAATATGTTTCTCAAAAGAGAATGTGCAAATGACCAAAAGAAATGTGAAAGAAAGCACATCCTTGCTAAGCAGAATATAAATGAAATCAACATCACAAGGAACTGTCACCTCACACCTGTTAGGGCAGCTGCTATACATATTGGAAAAAGAGATGACAAGTATTGGTGAATATGTACAGTAAAGGGAACCATTGTCCATTGCTGGTGGGAATGTAAGGTGGTAGAGTTGCTATGGAAACCAATATGAAATCCCTCAAAGAGTTCAAACTAGAATTGCCACATGACCAAGCAGTTCATCTACCAGGTGTAACTACTGGGTGTACCCAAAAAGGAAATAAAATCAACATATCAAAGGTGCATGTGGCTCCCTATGCTCACTGATATTGTATTCACAAGAGCCAGGATGAGGAATCAAGCAAAGTACCCATGAGTGGGTGCACAGCTAAAGAAAGCATGGTATGTACACACAATAGAATACTATTTGACTATAAAAATCCTGATGGATCTGATGTTATATGAAAGATTTTGGGAATTGAAAACTGTAAGAAAATGTTTTTCTGTGTCTTGCCCGGGCTCCTGTAGCCACTCTGACCCAAGTAAACACACAGAGGCTTATATTATTTTTAAACTATGACCATGGCAGGCTTCTCGCTAGCTAGCTCCTACATCTTAAATTAACCCATTTCTATAAATCTATGTTGCCACATGTTCCATGGCTTTACCTATGTGCCCTTACTGGACTGCTCTCTGGACGGCGGGGTGGTGTCAACTCAGTTCTGCTTTCTTCTTCTTCTCCCCCTAGTTAGAATGTCCCGCCTAACCTTATTTTGCCTCACCATTGGCCACACAGCTTTATTTATCAACCAATCAGAGCANCACATTTTCACAGCATCCATCAGGAAACAAATACCACAAAATATCATTTATAAACAAGAATAATAAAGTTGAATTTGCAAAAATGGAATGGAATGGTACTACCAGGGGCTGGGCATAATAGGAGGTTTTCAGAAGGATGTTGATCAAAAGATACAAAACTGCAGTTAGACTAAGGAATGAATTCATATCTATTATAAAACATGATGATTATATTGATGACAGATTCCTGGGTCTTACCATGCAAACCTCCTGTCTTGAGTTCAACCACCAACTGTTGAGGGAGAGAACTGACTCCTGAAAGCTGTCCTCTGACATCCACAATGCACCATACATACCCAAGTGTGTCTGTACCCCTACACATATACACACAATAATAAACAAATTTAAAAAATAGTATATGACTGAAAATAGTGGCAAGAGTAGATTTTAAATATCCTCACTATAAATGAAGATAAATATGTCAGTATGTGAGGAAATGATGTTGTTAACTGGATCTAGGCTTCCCATGATGTTTAAAAATACAATAACAGCATGCACATAATAAATACATATATTTATATAGTTTGTCAATTAAAGAGTAAATCTTAAGAAACTGCTTTTGTTACATCCTATTTAGAATAGTAGTAGGGTTGGATAGATGGCTCAGCAATGACATGACACACNTACTTCTGACTCTTTATTCACGTTTTTATTTGTGCGTCTGTACCTGGTGAGTTTATGTGCACCACATGTGGAGGCCAGGGATGTCAGATCTACTGAAGCTGGAGTTATAGGCACTTGGGAGGCACCTGCTGCTCTTGCAGAGGACCAGATTTGATTCCAGCACCCACATGATGGCTTACAACTGTTTGTAGCTCTAGTTCCAAGGGAAATGATAACCTCTCTGGCCTCTGTGGACACTCGAATGCACATGGTGCACATACATTTATGCAGACAAACACTTTTGCAAAAGGTTTTAAAAATAATTTGAAATTGTTGTTTGTTTCTTTTTGTTTTTAAGAAATCAATAGAAAACAAAGGTGAACTCTGNGGAGCTAAGCTGATGGTTCAACCAGGAACCGGATTCTAAGCACGGTGCTGCTGTAAGCCATGAGGATGTAACAGCTTTGAAACGGTTTATCCAAAGGAAAGGATGAAAGCGTCAGTGACTCTTCCACTCGCATTCTCTGGGGTTTGTAGAGGTCACCACCAAACTATGGTGCAGCAGCTACGGCTTCCAGGTGTGCCCAACCTTTTGACACTGCAGCATGATTGTGTCATCTGTAACATTCTTGATCAGGAACCATACAATCAATTTTTTTTAATATATATATTTTAAATCTCATGCTTTAAGTCTATGATTTTAGATTGGGCTGCATGAGGCCTGTGGGCTGTAGGTTGGACACTTCTTAGACCACTCAAATTTGGGAAAAGACACATATTTCTCATTCTT
>LZPO01017673.1:34696-48126 GCA_001675575.1 Neotoma lepida | reverse complement strand
AAAAAACAAAACAAAACAAACAAACAAACAAAAAAGAATTGTCATTTCAAAGCAACTTTCTTATCATGAAATATTTCCACTGAGATCCTTCTAAAAGGAAAATTAATCATCAAAATTACCTAGAGAGATTTTATGTTCAATTCATAGAACTGGAACAAAGCAAAATAAAATACTATATGTTTATCTGAAACAACAACTGTTGCTGGCTCTGGGGTCCTGATGTCCCAGATCCCGGGGGCAAGGGGTGANCAGATGCAGAGTCAATGACACAGACTCTGGNAGGTTTGCAAGCAATGCCATTTATTAAATGAAGGACTGAAGTTTATATATGTGGCTTTTTGGTGGGCTATTGCTCCTAGCTACTTTGACATTTCTTGGTTGGCTCCAGGCTGCACATCATCCTTTCCAGTTTGGAGTTTATGGGTCAGGTTTCCTCTGACAAGAGTGCTCTCTGTGTGTGTCACAGCTCTTTGTTTGCTTAAGGCGTGGCCCAGTGCTTTCGGCCTTACCCACCTCATATCATCCTTTTTATTTTATTTTGTGGCTGCTAGTGGGAATTAGGGTTCTTTGCTTTAATCTTGTCCCTGACCTTATTGAGTCCCCCAATATGGTGAGCGTACCTGTCTTAGGTTGGCCTGCCTAACAAGCTCTTACCTGTCTCTGGCTACCAGCCCTCAGAGGGTGGTTGGCTACCAGCCCTCAGAGGGTGGTTCCCCTGGAAAGCACCTCGGCTGCTATAGCATTAGACAGAGGCATCACAAATTTTCGTGAACCAGGCTCTTATTACTTCCTTAGGCGGGGAGATGGTCAGGGTGTTTCAGAGCCAATAGCTGTTGCAGGGTCATTTTGTTGATGCAGCACTGCCGGGAAACATGCTATAGGAAATACTTAAACAACAGAATTATTGAGAGTATCATTCCCCCTATTATTCCCCATGCTATAATTTTTGAAGGGTCAAGGATTGATTTTATGTGATCCCAAATCTGAGCAAAGAATATTGTAGACACCTCCAGTGGTTTCACTCTCATGGAGTTCAGGCTTAAGATTTCATTAAAGTGTTGTGTCATAAGGTTTAACAGCTCTTTGCTCCATGGTCCCAATATGATTTCCCTTAACCGACTCCTAGCTTGTGTTATATTTGAGANCAGATAAGGGGTTAAACAAAAGGAGGAAAATTGAGGATCACAGTTTCCTGTTACCAGCCACCTTAATGTCTGGATTTCTTCATCTAATAAATCTAGTTGTTGCTGTAAATTGAGTATAGCTGACTGGAAATGGGAATTAACCAGCTATTGAGTACTTAATGCTCAGGCTGATTCTTCTATGGCCATATTAATATTAGTGTAGAGGCGGTGGCTCCCATTTGAACCAGGGAGGCTGTGGTCTCTGCCCCACCTGCCACAGCAAGCAGAATATTGGCTGTTATATCTGCTGTTATTCTAAAGTCTCTTTTTATTCTGGTTTGTTCCATCAATTCTACCCTATGGAAATGTGTTACAATGATCAAAGGTACCAGAGGAAAGTAGGAGGTGCACCACCACTGCCCATGAGGCCTCCTCAGGATTCCAGCAGGGTCCTACCTTACAAAGATCTCAAGCACACTTTGGCATTGGTGTGGAGGAATTGGTTAAGATAAAGAAAAAGTGGNTCTTTATGCATACAGTGGTGGCAGAAAGGGCAAAATGGTTTTGTATAATAACATTGAGATCATTTGTAACTCTACCAGAAGCAGAGATGGTATCATAATATAAAAAGTATAATCTCCATTGAAATAAATGTCTCCTCTTATAAACAGAAAGGGCCTTAAATTCATGCAGGCATGGGGCCACAGAGAGGCCAGGCCCCCAAAACAGTTCTGGCCTTTTTTGCTCATCTAATGAGGTAACCATCAGCAGTTTTTGGTGTGCTATACTTCATAGATAGTGAAGCTTCTCTGTCCTCTGGTGTCTGGATCCAAAGCCGTATGTTAGCCTTTCTGTAAGGGGGGTGGTATACAAAATCAGGAAGGCAATGATCCCAGTTAATAGGTATTTCAATCTTAGTGGTATATTCTCCCGAATTTAAACAAAAGGAATCAAATGGTTGCTGAATGCCTTCATTGATGATTTTTCCTTTTTTTTTCCTCAATAGTGGGGCCCATTATTTTGATACCCCACACAAATCTGCTCATTCTTCCAATTATCCCTTGTAGTCCCTTAAAGTCTCCTATAACATACAAGGAGAAAGGGATGCACTCAGACACATTCACCCTCTGGGTGCATCAAAGCAAAGGATATCTGTTGAATCACAAAATCCAAATGAATAATTAAAAGAGCCTTGAAACGGGTCATAAGGAAGGCCCAAGATTTTGTTAGTTGCATAAATTCTCAGGAAAGAAGNGGTGGTNACTGCAACAGGCATTGGGATAGGTGGGGCAGGGACAAACATCCAAAGATCTTCAGCCTGAATAATCATTGGCAGGATCAGTTGTCAGCAAAGGTAGAGTTCCTCCTCAAGATTTTCTTGATCCATAGTAGGCTATATGTGTCTGATTGTCACCCATATTGGCTTAGCTTGATGCTGTAGAAACATGCAAGCATATCCTCACCCATGTGTTAATAAGGGGGCAGGAGATTTCCAGAAATTAGATATAGGGTCTCTCCATCTGACTAGAGGGAGTGGTGTTCCTCTGGGGAGAGAGGCCCAATGCTTATAGGNTGGGCTCAGGCCTTTATCATCAAATCACAAGAAGTTCCTCTTAAATAGAGCTTCCACCAGGGCCAAGTATGGATCCCTCTTCAATTCCTTGGGTNTTTTTGTAAATAATCCTTTAGTGAGCAGTTTGTTCTTTCTACAATTGCCTGTCCTTGGNGGTTATATGGAATACCTGTGGTGTGCTCTATTTTCCATTCCCTAAGGAAATCCTTAAACTGTTGTGAGGTATATGCTGTGCCATTATCTGTTTTTATGCTCCAAGGAACTCCCATGACCATCATAGTGGTTTTTAATGCCTTGATTGCCTGAAAGGCTTTTTTCCCAGTCTGTACTAGGGCAAAAGTAAATACATCTACTATTATGTGTATATATTTTAAGTTGCCAAAGGGGGGTGATAGGCAATATCCATTTGCTAGAGTGCATTGGGCATTAGGCCCCTGGGGTTAACTCCTGCTCTATTTAGTGGTTCAAGGGCTGTCTCTTATACACATCTAGATGTGTATAAGAGACAAGTAAATACATCTACTATTATGTGTATATATTTTAAGTTGCCAAAGGGGGGTGATAGGCAATATCCATTTGCTAGAGTGCATTGGGCATTAGGCCCCTGGGGTTAACTCCTGCTCTATTTAGTGGTCCCAGGGGTGCTAGGGGAGCACAGGTGGTGCAAGTTCATGCTAGGTGCTTNCAGCTTGACAGGGNCAAGTCAGNCANAAGTTTATGGAGGTTATGAGGTGACAGGTGGAACTGTTAGTGTAAGTGCCTGGCCTGCTCCAGCACTGGCAGCAACACTGTCATGATCATTTTATCTATACAGTTGTTGCCCTGTCTCTTATACACATCTAGATGTGTATATTTAGTGGTCCCAGGGGTGCTAGGGGAGCACAGGTGGTGCAAGTTCATGCTAGGTGCTTNCNNNNTGNCNNNNANACACATCTAGATGTGTATAAGAGACAGGGCTATAGCCCCTTGAGGAAGAAGGGCATTCAAGGGATTAGCACATGGACTTAAAGTTAACTCAAGGAGTGACAAGACTAACAAACGTTCATCATGGGGAAAGAGGTTATCCAAAGTCCCTGGAAAACCTGTCGTCATTTTCTGGAAGGGAAGAGATTCTACCCATAAGGGCTGAGTATTTTGGAGGGAGAAGGGGAGAACAATCTTGTCTGGTTCATGGCCCATGATTCTCCTAGAAGTTGCTCTTGCTTTAATGCTTATCTCAAAGGCAATATCAAACTTCGAAGTGATACGGGATAGCTCAGAGTGTGATAGATGTATCCAGATCAGGGGACCTGATTGCCTGAGTGCTCCCAATATGTTGCCCTTAGTCCAAAGGACTAGGAACATCAGGGAAACATTTGGATTGTGTTTCCTTNGGGGGGGCACTATAGGCAAGTTTATTAGCACTCTTTAAGAGATCTCTGGCCTCCTCAGTCAGCTGTATTTTTGCAGAGGGGGAGATATACCCCTAACGACGGGAGAACAGTTGTCTCATGTCTTCATCAGGAGTTGAGAGAAATTACTTGAGCCAACCAATGGTGCCACAGAGTTCCTGGAGGTCTGTAAGGGAGTAGGACTCTCATATTATAATAGAGGCATTGAGGGGTTGGATGGCTTGGGTGATNTGGTAACCCAAGAAGGCAAATGGGGGCAGCCATTGTATCTTTTCGGGGGCCACCTTGAGGTGAAAAGCTCCTAAGTCCTCAAGGATTTGNGGCAATAACTCCTGAAGTCCCTATCTGCTTGTGTGGGCCAATAGGATATCATCNATATAGTGGATCATTAATACCTCACCAGGNACNCTAGCTAAGGCCTGTTGAACTACAACTGGCAGNTAACTGGACTGTTTTTTATAACCCTGGGATAACACCATCCAGTGATAATGGGAAGCAGGTTTTTGAACATTGGNCTCCCAGACAGTAAATGTGAAGTGCATTCTGTCCTTTTGAGCCAGTGGTATCGAGAAAAAAACAATCTTTAACATCTATTACAAGAATATACCACCCTGGTGGAATAACATNTGGGTTCAGTAGTCATGCCCGAGGGGATTCCATCTTTTCCATTTGTACATTGATTTGCCATAAGTCTTGCAGAAGGACCTGTTCATTAGCGGCTTTGCAAATCAAAGACAGGTCTGTAAGAGAGGTGGGCACACGGGGCTGGTTGGCTGCTTTAAGTCCTATATTGACTGGAAAGACAAAAGGATTAATAGTGTGATATTTAATTGTTGGGGCTTGCATAAGGGGCTCAGGTACGGGATGGGACAGGCTTTAATTACTGAGGGTAGTTTTGCCTTAAGGGAATCACAGTGAGGCTCTTTAGGGCATGAGGATGAGGGGAGTTCCACCAAAGGCTAGAGAGTTCTATCTGCAGAAGGTGAGGCAGGAGGGGATTGTATAGGAGGTTTCTTTGGTGGATTGTCCTCATCCTCCTTATCTGGCTTTACATATGGAGGCAGGAAGTCACACAAGTGGGAATTCATTTTTTGTGTCTTAGAATGGTCATTAAAAGCTTTAAGAACATCATCAGTGGTACCTGATTTTATACAGGCTATAATGCCCAGTAACATGGGTACAAATGATGCATTTGGGGATTTCCCTTCCTGAACTTCCCTTTTTCTGGCCAGAAACAGAATAGGCATCTATAAAGGAGGACCCCAGATATTCTCAGGGGATATCCAGGGTGCTATGGCAGAGGCTTCAGCCCAAAAACTAACCAGGTATAAACACTTGAAACGAATATTTCTGGTCTGTAAAAGAGCTTTAAGTGCCAATATCTGAGGCTCCTTTGTTGAAGAAGGAAAGTTACCCATTGTTACATGGTGGGTAAAAATGCACTCTCCTGGTAGTGCTTGAGGTGGCTGTCAGCCACCCTTCCCTGATTGCAACCATTGCCATGGAAGAGAGGGAGAGCACTCAGCCCTCAGGCAGCCTCTCCTCCTCTCTGGTGCCACCAGCATGCAGGGGGCAGAGATAGCACTCCCACTGTTAGGAGTCCCACACAAACACTTTGATATCTAGTTGTTTTAATTTCTTTNTATATATTTGATATTAGTCCTCTAGCTGATGTGGAGTTCGCAAAAATCTTTTCTNGTTCTGTAGGATGCTACTTTGCTCAAATGACAGCATCCTCTGATGTGCAGAAGCTTTTCTATTTCATCAGGTCCCATTTGTTTTTGTTCATCTTGTTGCCNGTGTTAACCATNTTTTGTTCAGAAAGTCTTTTCCTGTGCCAGTGAGTTCAAGGCCTTTCTCTATTTTCTCTTCTGTCAGGTTCAGTGTATCTAGTTTCATGTTGAGGACTTTGATCCATTTGGAGATGAGTTTTGTGCAGGATGATAATTATGGATCTATTTGTACTCTTCTACACAAAGCCATCCAGTTTGACCAGCACTATTTTTTGAGGATGCTATAATTTTTCTAGTATGTGTTTCTGGCTTTATCAAAAATCGGGTGTCCATAGGTGTGTAGATTTTATGTTTGGGTTCCGTTGATCAATGTATCTGTTTTTGTGCCAATACCATGCTGCTTTTATTACTAGAGCTNTGTACAACTTAAAATTGAGGGGTGGTGATACCTCCCACATTTCTTTTATCATTCGGTATTGTTTTAGCTATCTCTGGATTTTTTTTGAGTTTCCATATGAAATTGAAAGTTGTCCTTTCAAGATCTGTAAAGAATTGTGTTAGAATTTTGATGAGGATTGCATGGAATCTGTAAATTGCTTTTGGTCGGATGGACATTTTTGGTATATTAATCCTACTGACCCATGAGCATGGGAGATCTTTCCATCCTCTGACAGGTACTTTCTTCAATTTCCTTCTTGAGTATCANCAAGTTTTTATGATAAAGTTTTTTGCTTGGTTGGTTAGAGTTTCCCCAAGATACTTTATATTATTTGAGGCTATCTTGAAAGGTGTTGCTTCCCCCATTTCTTTCTCAGCCTGTTTGTCATTTGTATATAGGAGGGCTACTGATTTTTGTGAGTTAACTTTGTATCCAGTTTCTTTGCTGAAAATGTTTATCACTTTCAGGAGTTTCCTGGTTGAATTTTTAGGCTTTATCATTTTATCTGCATTTAAAGCTACTTTGACATTTTTCCTTCCAATTTTTATGATCTCATTCAAGTGTCTTATGACTCTAGCTAAAATTTCAAGAACTGTATCGATATGTATGGACAGAGTGAACATCATTGTCTTGTTCCTGAATTTGGTAGAATTGTTTTGAGTTTTTCTCCATCTAAGTTGATATTAGCTATGGGTTTTCTGTACTGCCTTTATTATGTTGAGGTATGTACATTGCATCCTTAATCTCTTCAGAACTTTTATCATGAATGGGTGTTGGATTTTGTCAAAGGATTTTTTGTATTTAATGAGATGAGCATGTTTTTGTTGCTTTCTTATNTGTTTATATGGTAGGTTACATTTATCAATTTATGTATGTTGAACTATACCTGCTTCTCTGTAAAGTAGCCTACTTGATAATGGTGAATGATCTTTTTGCTATGTTCTTGGATTCAATTTGCAAGTATTTTATTGAGAAATTTAGCATCTATG
The DNA here is from genome assembly GCA_001675575.1 of Neotoma lepida. Classification (NCBI taxonomy): domain Eukaryota; kingdom Metazoa; phylum Chordata; class Mammalia; order Rodentia; family Cricetidae; genus Neotoma; species Neotoma lepida. The sequence continues at coordinate 40,877 of LZPO01017673.1, read as the reverse complement.
TTTATAAGGGAAATTGGTATGTACTTCTCTTTTTTTTGTAGGGTCTTTATGTGGTTTGGGAATCAGGGTAACTATGGCTTCATAAAAACAAATCGGGCAATGTTCCTTCTATTTCTATTTTNTGAAATAATTTTAGAAGTATTTGGCATTAATTCTTCTTTGAAAGTCTGGTAGAATTCTCAGCTAAAACTGGTCCTAGACTTTATCAGATGGGAGACTTAATGACTGCTTCTATTTCATTGGGTGTTATTGGTCTGCTTAAATTGCTTATATGATATTAATTTAATTTGATAAATGGTGTTGATTGAGAAAATTATCTGTTTCTTCTAGATTTTCCAATTTGGTGGAGTACAGGCTTTTAAAGTATGTCCTTATGGTTTTCTGGATTTCCTCAGTGTCTGTTGTTATGTTCCTGTTTTTATTTCTGATGTTGCTAATTTGAATATTCTCTCTCCACTTATGAGTTAATCTGGATAAGAGTTTGTAAATCTTACTGATTTTCTCAATGAACAGACTTTTGGTCTCATTGATTCTTTGTATTTCTTTTTTGTTTGTTAGTTTGTTTTTCTTATTTGTTTGTATTTTATTGACTTCTGTCCTGAGTTTGATTATTTCTTGCTGACTTCCTTTAGGATGTTATTTCTTTTAGAGCCTTCAGGTGGGTTGTTAAGNTACTAATNTGTGATTTATCCAACTTTTTTTATGTAGGCNCTTAGTGCTATGAATTTGTCTTAATGTTTTCCCATTTGTTCATATATGTTGTGTTTTGATTTTGATTCAATTCTAAAAATTTTTAAATTTCTTTCTTTATGTCTTGACTCATTTTTCATTCAGTAATAAGTTGTCCAGTTTCCATGAGTTTGTTAGTTTTCTGTTGTCTCTGTTGTTNTTGATATCCAGCTTTAATCCATAGTGGCCAGGTAGGGTGCAGGGTGTTATTTCAATTTTCTTGTATCTTGTTGAGACTTGCTGTGTGCACAAGTATGTGATCAATTTTGGAGAAAGTTCCATGAGGTACTGAGAAGAAGAAAGCATATTCTTTTGTGTTCGGGTAAAATATTTTGTAAATATCTGTGAAGTCCATTTGATTTTATAAGGTAAGTTAGCTCCAGTATTTCTGATTATTTTTTTTGTCTGGATGATCTGTTCATTGGTGAAAGTGGGATACTGAAGTTTCTCACTATCAGTGTGTGAGGGTCAAAAAGTCTTTTTCTTGTGCTTCAGCTATGTTGCAATATTCAGGACCTGCTTTGACCCTTTAGNACATACAGTTCCTCATGTTGTGGTGACCCCAACTATAAAATTATTTTGTTGCTACTTCATAACTGTAATGTTGTTATTGTTATGAATCATAATGCAAATATTTGATATGCAGGATATCTGATGTATGACCCTTATGAAAGGGTCGTTTGACCCCCTCCCCTAAAGGGGTTGTGACCCACAGGTGGAGAACCAATGTTTTAGTGGAAACATACTGTCCTGGTTATTATTGTTTGTGTTTTTACACTGGAGTCTAGGCATCTGGGTTTGGGAAGATAGTGGTTTTAGGTGCTGATATCTGATCTTGTCTTTGTTGGGTGACTGTTTTGTTGTTTGGTTTCTATTGCCCNCTCTGACTCTTAGGTGGCTTTGTGTTACCTGATACATGTTTCTTCTTGGATCCTGATAAGTGGGGCCACTGGGGGGTTCCAGGTGTAATATGTTTCTAGGTTGGAGTTTAACATGTAGGAATGGGGATGAATTAAGAGGGGGCTACTGAGGGGGTTCACAGGATGGAGGAAAGCAGGGTGTTCCACCTGGATCTGCTTAGTACCCTGGGAATGGGAACAGAGAGTGAGGAGAAGCCACAGTAGAAGGTCTCCTGAACACCTAGGAATGAGAATGAGAAATTGAACTTGGAAGTATGAGGGAGAAGTGAAGATCTGCAGTTAGCCTACCTGCTTCCCTGGCTGGAATGGCCTGTGGGTTCCCAAGGAATGCCTGCTAGAGTTGAGGGCAAGGATAAAGGGATGAGTTGGGGAGGGAGTTTGGAGGGAAAGATCTGTGGATACGGGCACTGGAGTGGGTTGCAGCATGTAGTCTGCTGCAGAGCTGGGGTTGAGACTGATCTGGAGTAGCTGTGGGAGAGGTGAAGATCTGTGGTTAGCCTACCTGATTCCCTGGCCAGAGTCCAAATCTAATATTTTTTCACAGATGGTATAATTTTGTAAACACTTCTAAAGAATGGTTAAATAGTTTATCATAACCACTAGACATATGGATCAGTCAAACCNTCAATCATATTTTTGGAAGTAACTTCAGAGAGTTCTCAAATGGAATTAAACAAATACAAATTTTATCGTGACATTGAAAAATTACCAATAATGAATTGCACAGTCTCAAAGATATGAATGTGAAAAGGNACAACATCACTGGTAATTAAGACCTAACCAAGAGAGTTGACACACCATAGCATTTACAGATAAGAAGAGAGAGTACTTTCTCCTTAACTAATTGGTAATTTCAATACAATTCTAGTGAAAGACAATTCTAACAAATTTTCTTATTTGTTTTTAATTTGGTTACAGGATATGAGACACTGTATAATTTAAATATTACTGTATCAAGGATCAAAAATCCCCAAGTAGCCAAGATATTCCTGAAAAGAATAGANTCCACTTGATCAATCCCAATTGCATCAGAAAAAATGCAATGAAAAGACCAGTCAACAATTTGAAAGAACACTCTGAAATTCAGAGAACACATATACACTTGGTAGATAAGGAGTTGAGGTTTCCTATTAGTGCTGATTTTTAAAACAAGTTGTAAGAATAGATACTCAGGAAGCTATGGGGAAATGATACACAAANTGGCTCCNTGGTAGTGTGATGGTNGAGATGATCTCTCTGTCCATGGCATAAAGAATTCTTTCTCAAACAAGGCACTCCCAAGATGCACTGAGTACATTAAAATAAAGAAGTTATGCTAAAAATATTGATAAAGTAGTAAAAGTAAAACTTTATAAGATGGTATTTATCAATTAATGCTTATATATGTATACTGTGTGTTTATATCTTTTACATACATGATGAATATCTGGACTATAGAATATATAAAATATTTCAAACATCTATAAGGAACAGACAAATGACCCAACATAGAAAAAGGANGGCAGAGTAACTCACCTGGAGTCATTTCTCTCCAGAGAAAACAAAAGTCAATAAATGTAGAGCTTGTTAAAATCTCATTAGGAACAAGGAGAATGGAAATCAAGACCATGGTGAGAAGCTCATCTATACCCANCAGAAACTGTTGTCTTAAATATCTGAGAGCATCAAAATCTCCTTCATNTATCAAGCCACTAGGTCTCAGGAGCACTCAGATAAAATCTGGAACCCTCATTTAAGAGTATTCAATGTTTTCCAACTGAATCAAAGATCCAGAAGCCTTGTGACCTAGAAATTCCATTCTTGCCTGTATTTCCCAGAATTGCATGCATACGGATACCTGGAAATATGTACAAAAATGTTCTTAGAAGCTCTGTTTGCTAGCAGGGGAAAAATGGATACAGTCCAATAATAGCCTAAGTAAACACTGGAAGATTCTTAGGGAACAGTAAATCCAGTGAAATGAATAAATCATGGACCCATGCAACACTGATGAACCTCAGGAGCAATAAAAATAAGATTTTGGGATGTTTGAGAATTCCATTGATATACAGTACAAGATATGCAAAAGTAAATATTATAGTTTGTGTAAATAGTTTCGTTAACATATTTGAAAACATTCAATGACAAAGAATGATATGTAAAAATATGATGGTGTTTATTTGGGATTCTTGGGATGGCCAGGAAGTGTGATGAGGTCGGAAGCTGGGGTTTATGAGACTATAAAATGGGGCTGATGCAGTGCATTTTAATCTGGGTTGCAGGTAAACATGTTTGGTGAACTGTGGCCTTGGTATTTCTGTACTTCATAAATTTTTATATTAATTTTAAAGTAGATTCTGCNTTTAATGAAAATAATTGAGAAGTGATCTTCAATGAGTGCTATATAGACAATTAAAATTTATAATATGGTATCCTGAGAAGATAGATAATTCCTAATCTATGCAGCNTCTTTGGGCAATCATTGTAGACATGACTTTGAATAAGTCAACTCTAATGTTCTTTCTTAATTCTTTTAAGTGTAGAGACCTTCTGGCCTTTTTACATCGTTCTCTGTAGGGGAGAAGAAATGAAGAATGAGGTAATGCTGCTCATGTGTATGTTCAAATCCTTCCTCTCCTGGAATTTCTTCATCTGTAGTTGTCTTTAAGATAAAGTGCAGCTTTGTGAGTGAGTTTCTTGTCTGGGGAGACACTAAATACAATTGACTTATGAACATCTCACATGACCCTTTGTCTTCATTTATATCATATTTCTTACATTGGAGTGTTGTCAAATACGAACACTGAGTTTNCCCCCTTCATTTTGTGTGAGCCCTGCCAGATGCCTTTCCTTACTAATGTCATCATAATAGTTCCGCTCTTTAAGGTGCTTGGAATCTCTAATTCCTCGCTTAAGGCTAATCAAGGAGTCATAGTTGAGGTCCACTTATCTGTTGTATTTGGAAGTTTCTGTTGCCTTGTGGTTATCTGTCTTAAATTAGCTGTAGACTCAGGCATGAGCTTCCCTGGGCAGGACTAACNTCTTGCTCACTTGTCTTCCCAAGCTCCATTTCATAACTTTTCCAAAATGCAGCAGGCTGCTGAAGAGGCACTAAATGGAATAGCTTCATTATTACCTTCCCTTGTAGGTAATTTGAAGGCATGNATTTTAAAACTAAATGAAAAAAATCTGTTAAATTATTCTAAATTCTGTTGCCTTAGACTTTTAGTAGTAAATGAACTTATGGGCTTAATATGGAAAATAAATCTGTTCTCCTTCACCCCCATGTTCCATTCTGTGTTTTAGTTGTATTTGTGCCAAGAAGTTTTGGCAATCTGTGCATCTTTCTATTTTTTTTTAAACCTCAAAAGTAAATAACAAAACACAGACTCCTTAGTTGTGTGGTTGATTTTACAGATTATTATAGCCTTATTTGATCTGATAATGTTCTCCCAATTTTTCCTACTCATTTATGAGCGAGTCTTTGGAAGTGTCCCACAGGGTACAGTGTGTGTGTGTTTTTGTGTTTGTGAAAGTGTGTATGCATGTGAGTGTGTACATGCACCCAAGCAATTTCTAAACCAGTGCTATTTTAACTGCTCATACTCTCAAAGATCACAAATACTACTTAGTAGGTCTTCAGCATCTTAAAATAATAATGAAAATNGAAAAATAAANTGTCTAAAAACTTTCTGAAAGGCACAGGGAACTAAGNANATAGTAAACATAAGGTAAACTGAACATTCAGAAGGTTAAGGCCAGTTTGTCTAGAGGATGTTTGTCTCCTCAAAGAAACATCTAAAGGAGCTGAACTGTAGTTGTGGCAGTCTCTTGGGCCAAGGAGACAGATTTCAAAAATCGTTTTGAAGCTAAGNATGTAGATTTGTGAGGGAACTAATGATAAGGCTCAGGGGAGAATCCTCAGCACTGAAAATAGTAAAACAATGATTTCTATCTAACTGTAGTCCAGCAAGAGTTAAAAATTCCATAGTACGGATGAGCCAGAAGTAAAAGATCCACTGCTAAACAATAACTAACAGATAAAACTCATAAGGAAATTCAATTAATAGAATCAATAGGCTATTACAATNTATACTAACATGCTAAACATCTTTTAAAAGCAAGCTTGAGAACTAGAAACTTACAAAATGTACTTGTTTTAAAAAATAGAAACTCTCTTTCTTCATAATAAAACTATAATATTAAGAACTCAGTGGAATGAGTGGAAATAGATAAGAAGAAAGTGTGTGATCTGATCTGTAAGATACTAGGTTAAAATAGATGTTTCAGAGCAGCCTAACATGACAAAAAGATGGAGGAGGCTTAGAGCATGGGATACAACCTAAACTAATACTGGAAAGAACTGAGTTCTGTATCTGTCCTGGTGAATCAAGGAGATTGTAGATGACTGAGGAGTGTGTATAAAGGGAAGCAATGGTNTTTATAGTGTCAACATTGTTCTTTTCCTTGACTGGACTAACAAGCACATGCTCTTACATATCTAATAAAATTGCATAAAACTAGAGTGATCTGAACAAGATGTGTGGATTACA
>LZPO01017673.1:0-12156 GCA_001675575.1 Neotoma lepida | reverse complement strand
GAAAATGTGGCACATTTACAAAATGAAGTATTACTCAGCTATTAAAAACAATGACATCATGAAATTTGCAGGCAANTGGATGGTACTAGAAAATATCACTCTGAATGAGGTAACCCAGACCTAGAAAGATAAGCATAGTATGTACTCACTAATAAGTGGACATTAGCTGTTTAGTAAATGATAATGATGCCACAATCCATAGACCCATAGAGGCTAAGTGACAAGGAGGGCCCAAGGGTGGACACATGAATTTCCCTGGGAAGGGTAAATAGAGTAGATTTTGTGACTACTGGCATGTGGGGACTAGTGGGGATGGGAACAAGAGGGATCAGGTGTGGGGGCAGATGGAGGGAGAGAGTACTATATGGTCATCATGTGAGGGGGTGATGTGGTACCTAGTACAGTGAAAACTCCTTGGAATCTTTTAGAGTGACTCTATTACTCCTAGTAATGGGGGATATGGAGCCTGAAACAGCCATCTTCTATAGTCAGTCAAGTCTTTCAAAAGTGAGACTGGGACACCAACCCAGCCACAAAACCTTCAACCTACAATCTTTCTTGCCTCCAAGATGTTCTGGATAATGGTGGTGCAGAACTTGTGGAAGTAGCCAACCAATTACTTGTCCAACTTGAAGCCCACCAGGAGAGGGAACCCACTCCTCACTGGCCTGGATGGCCAGGAACCAGAGGCTGAACAGCCCTGAAACCCAGGAAAGAATCAAACACAATTGGGAAAAAACTCAATGAAATGATTACTAAAGATATTCTGCTATACTCATAGATCGGTGCCTACCCCTATTGTCATTACAGAGGCATCATTCAGCAACTGATGTGAGTAGATGTAGAGACCCACAACCAAAGACTAGGCATGGCCAGGGTAATCCCACAAAAGTAAGGGGGAATTGTAGGAGCCAGAGGGGTGGAGGACACCATCAGAGCACAGCCCACAGAATCAACTAAGCAGGGCTCGTAGGGGATCACAGAGACTGAAGCAAGAATTACCAACCCTGAGCTAGGCCTTCTGCATATATGTTATGGTTGTGTAGCTGGGTGTTGTTGTGGCATTCCTAACAGTGGGAGTGGGAGGTGGGTGGATGTATATGATTCCTTTGCCNGTTCTTGGGAACCTTTTACCTCCTACTAGGTTGCTTCATCCAGTCTTGGTATAAGGGTTTGTGCCTAGTCTTATATAACTTGTCATGCTATGTTTGGTTGAAGGGAAATGGAGGAAGAATGGATATGGAGGAGAAGGGAGTTGGGGAGAGAGGACTGGAAAAAGTGGAGGGAGGGGAAATTGTGGTCAGGATATAATATATGAAAGAAGAATTAGAGGAAAAACTTTTTTGGTTTTTTTTTTTTTCAAGAAAGGGTTTCTCTGTGTAGCCCTGGCTGTCCTGGAACTCACTTTGTAGCCCAGGCTGGCCTCAAACTCACAGAGATCCACCTGCCTCTGCCTCCTGAGTGCTGGGATTAAAGTCATGTGCCACCATGCCAGGCTAGGAAAATTTTTAAAAAGATTAAAAGGAGGCAATTTTATTTATAATATGCTTTGTATGCTCATCTAAAGTATGGTATGAGTGTTGTTTTTAGAGGAATTAAGGGAATAAGTCACGTCACTGCTTCCTACTTAGCCAGCACTCTGCTCTAAAGGGATGACTACATTACTAAGGAGCTACATCTAAAAATCCCGGGTTCTGCTTTCTCAGTTTCTGAAGAGGCAGGCTTCTCGGAATGGTTTCTTGACTTTCTCAAAAGGATTTTCTTTTTAACACTTCCCCTAAAAGATCACACTTACATAAACACAGTACCTGTATAACTGGCAATATCACAATCAATTGTTTTAAAACAAAGTTTCTTGAAAGATAAAGTTTGTATGTTTCTATATCAACAATGATGAATTAACATTCAAGTGTCTCTCACAATGACATTAACCACACTGTGATTGCAATTGTGTTATGATAATTACAAATTGTTTGTCTTTCTTATAGTTTAGAAATGTAAGTCACATTTTAAGGGAACTTATTTTTGTATCTGGAGAATTTAGAAGTGGGATGAAAAATACAACATTATCATTTGAGTCTTGATTAGTGAATTATCTTTAATGACTAGAAGTATCTTTCTCTCATGTGAAGAGAAAAAATATACGAATTAAAAAGATCATTTACTGATATTTCTAATTTGACATGGAAAGATTTTGAAAAAAAAATCTGGATCAAATATGTGTCCTAAAACAGCTCTCAAAAACTGCTGCTTGAAAGGATAATACTTCAAGGAGGCTTTCAAATGTGGTTATTTTGTACTGTTGTATTTCTACAAAAAATCAAACAGCCTGTCTGTCCATCATTTTCTGTCCTCTGTGTCTCTCCTAAAACAACTGACATCACTGGGCAGAAAGATTCTCAGTATTTGTTTCCCCAAAGTCTGTGTTTTAAAGCTTCCTATCTCCATGTTACGTGCAATAACATGAGTAAGCAATGCTCTCCTCCCTCAAGGAGCTCACACGATATCAAAGGAGAGAGATTCGCATACAAATGACCAAATATCATAAAAGGTTCACTATGTTGTTTGCAAGAACACCAGGGAGGAAGCTAGTAATTCTGAAAAGGAAAAAAGTAAAACTTTATAGATGAAGTGTGATGAAAGTTTTTCATTGACCATTGAATATATTCCATGAAAGAAATGCCAGAGGGCAACAAACAGAAATCAAAGAAGCCACTTCATGAGAACCTTTGAACTTACAAAATCATGTACTTGGAATGGGAGAAACACTTTAATAAGGTTATTAGAAATGAAGAATATAGTACTGGCAGAAAGGAAGTGATAATTTAAGATATTAAGATAAAGCAGTTCATTCTCTGCTCTCCTAACAATATTACTTTCTAAAGAAAGTAGAATCAGTAAAGGATATAAAAATGCTTGCAATTTAACTACTGTGTGAGTATTTATTGTACATAAGACATAGAGCTAATTTCTTTGCATATGGCAGCTCAATAAATTATGTCAACCTTTATGGTTTGATATTACTATTTTCACTTTATAGCTGAGAAGAAAAACTAAGAATATTAAAGATAAAATTAACACCTGAGGTCTCTTGGCAGATAAGATCTATGAAAAGGATTCTATGCTGTCCAATTATCTTAGCCACTTTATCACGTGATCTCTGCTGTTCAAGAAATATGCTGTGAAGAACATCAAAAAACCCAGAGGTGCTTGATCCCTAACTTCTAAATAGTATAGAGGCAGTATGTCAACAATCACTCACTGAGTATTTTTTCAGTAGATTATGGTCTCTAAATATGTCTATTTTCCCAGAGAACACCATGACCTTAACCATGCCAGCATAAACTAGGAGCATAGAACTTTTCATGTCTCTTTTTTCAGGCCATTGAATGAGCTAATGTTTTATTTCCATAGCACACAGATATAAAATTCTTGTCTATAAACACATGGGAACCAGCATTCAGGGTCTGTACTCTTAAAACACATTGACTTAATTTATTCTGTTGCTAATTTTTGGTTTCTTATCAAACCACAATTTCTTCAGTATTAGTAACTATAGATATCACCAATGAGGAAATATAAAAAAAAAGGAATAGACATAGGAGATCGTTAATTTCGATAGAATCTTAATTTTAGATAGTAAAAGCAAAAATTTGTGGTGATAGCTCCAGACCTTTCAATCTCCATTAATATTTCTGTAACCCACAAACTATTGGGAATAAAAGACAAAGCATCATAATAGTCAGGGTAAAGTTTGTAGATAATAGAAGTTTTGAAAGGCACTAGGTAAGTGCCCAACTTGTGACATTAACCAGAACTAGTCTGTAATACATCATTTTGGTTCTTTCTTATAACTGTACTCACAAATGCAATTGAAGACCATCAGTGAATAGCATTTATCCTGAGACTTTCCGTTTACAGACTAGAGTGTTCCTGCCTTGTAAGGACAAGGACAATCCAGTCTTAATTCACCAATTTCATATCTAGATGACAGATCAAGAATATCCCTGGAGGTGAATTATCCTTGAAAAATGCTTATTCTCATTAACTATCAGTAAATAAGATGGAAATTAAAACAGGTAATGTGTTTCAATTCTTGACTCAAGTTCTTCAGTCATAAAGTATATCACAAATCATCTTTCCTGATGCTTAGCTTGATATGGAAAACAAAAAAAATACAAGGTATTGGAGAATTCTAATCTTCACAGGCAGGTTTCTACAAGTCTTGCATGTTACACAGAGAAAACGATGTTTTGTATTAACTTCATGAAGCAAAGAGACAGAAGTCTATTCAATATTATTGTATCCCTGATGCCCAGTATGCACAGTACGAATATTAATTTGTAAACAAAGAAATAAATGACAGAAATTTATTTAAAAATCTAACACTGTGGACATAATTTTAATATGATAAATTTAATACATTCAGTAATGGAATGATTACTTCCTAATTGGATTTTTTGACTTAATATAAATTGCAAAGAATTTGCTCTTTATTATAAATGAAATGGTGCATCCATTCACTTACTTTTTACTTAATACTGAGAAAGCAACTCTTGTGCTCGTAAATTTGTTAAATAAATCTGTAAATATGCTATGTAAGTTTGGGCTTCGGNTACAGAGTCACCTTATACATAGTTAAATTATTACTTACAACTAGTGAAAATAAAGAATGGGATGCAACAATATTCTTTTGATCTGACACAGTAGAGTGTGGTGTTTTAGAATGATCCTCTCAGGTTCACATATGTGAATACTTGATCCCCAGTGGGTGGAACTGTCTGGGGAAGATTAGCAGGTGTGTTCTTGTTGGAGGAGATGTGTCACTGGGGGGCAGCTTTTGGGTTTGCAAAAACCTAGAACATTCCCAGTTAGATATCTTTCTGCTTTGTACTTGTGGATCAGATGTAAGCTCTCAGCTACTCCTCCAGTATCATGCCTGCCTGCCTGTTGCCGTGCTCCTTACCATGATCAACATGGACTCTAACCCCCTGGAACTGTAAGCCCCCAATAAATTATTTCTTCTATAAGTTGCCTTGGTAATGGTTTCTATGGCGGTTTAAATGGAAATGGCCCCTATAGGTTTATAGGGAATGGTACCATTAGGAGGTGTGGCTTTGTTGGAGTAGCTGTGGCCTTGTTGGAGGAAATATGTCACTGGGAAAAGGCTAGGAAGTTTCAGATGCTCAAGCCAGGNCTAGTGTCTCTACTTTCCCCTATCGTCCACTTCTCCCTGCTTAAACATATTCACCCTTAGTATTCTCTCTTCACATTCCTATTACCTGCTTTCTACCATCTCTTTCCCTTAAGACTTCCCCTGCCAATGGCCTCTTGTAGCTTCATATCTTCTATAGGACTCCATGTTGAATACACAAAGTAAGGAATAATATTTCAATATTTATCTAAAATTACATATAATACATGTAAATGTATGTATATATCTTAAATGAAGTTATGCCACTTGGGCTGACAAAGTGCATAGATCATCTAACAAAAACAAACAGTATCAATCATGAGAAGCTTTTGTCCAAGTTGTTGGTAAGGGTAGCCAAGAGATTCCCAAAGCAATGCAGCCTATTAGTATTGCTCATGGTTATCTGCCAAAGGTTAGTTACTATTGCTCATGGTTATCTGCCATAGGTTAAAAGGAAAGCCCTATTGCTGAAGACACCGCAGAGTTCAGATACAGGTCTCAGAATAGTCAATATGTATCTGATCAGAAAGACTCCTTTCTGAGATTTAGTTTTCATAATTCTAGAAGCTGCTATGAAAGTTGTCAAGTGATGGAAGTAATCAATAATCCCATCCATCTGTGACACCTATGAATCACAACAATGACAGTATGGCAAAATGTTCCTAAAGGGTCACATTAATATCTTAGCAGTAACCAACAGCTCTTTCATTGTACTTAAGGCCAACTCAACAGAAAGGAAAACATGCCTGGTACTGGAAGTCTAGCCAACTACCATGGTGATGTGAGGTCTTAGATCTCAAAGAAGAATCTCCTATTACAAGTATAATTGTTACCTGCATTCTAAAACTTACCTTTATGTCCACAGGTAAGTATTGCTCTCCTCATCAAATAAGCTTCTTTATGTGGCAATTGGAGACCATTACAAAAAACTCCACAACTGGTTAAAATGCAGAGAAGAACTGGTCACATGATACTCAGACTCATCCACAATGCAACTCCTATACCTGAGGCTCAAGGAATATTGTGGAAGATGAGCCAGAAAGATTGTCAGAGACAGAGTACCAGGGAGTCTGCTTTGAGATTATTTCTTCTAAAGATGACAGGGAAGCTACACTCATGATATGTCAACAATATGGCTGCCTATATAAGACTCAAACTATGACAGCACCAACAGTTATGCTAACTGGGGAAATTCTAAAGGGGGAAATCTCACAACGTGCATGCCTAGACGAAATAGCTGCAGACAACTAAAGACTGCTCTGAGAGGGAAAAATTAGTCTTTCCTAGGGTCAACCAATATCAAAGAGTCAGCCCTGAAATCATATATACACAGGCAACACTGAATGGACTCAGTAGATTTTATGTGTGTGTGTGTGTGTGTGTGCATGTGTGAGCATGTGCAAGTGCATACATGTGTGTGTAACAATAAGGAGAAGAAGAAGAAAAAGAAGCCATCAGTTTGAGAGGGAATAGGGTAGGGGACATTGGAAGTGTTAGAGGGAAGGGATTGGAGGGAAAAATAGAGGGGGGAAATGATATAACTATATTTTAAATAAAATTTCATTTAAAAATTAAAAATAGAAGCTGTAATATCTAAATAATTAATAAAATTATTACTCTCAAACTGTTTTACCATGTGTGGTGGTTTGAATAAGAATGGACCCCATAGTTTCATATATTTGAATGCTTAGTCACCAGGAAATGGAACTCTTTGATAGGATTAGAAGGGTTAGAAGGATTAGAAGGGTTGGGTAGTGTGGCCTTGTTGGAGGAAGTGTGTCACCTGGGGTGGGGCTTTGAGATTTTAAAAGCCCATGCCAGCCCCATTCTCTCTTTCTCTCTCTCTCTCTCTCTCTCTCTCTCTCTCTCTGTCTCTCTCTCTGTCTCTCTCTGTCTCTCTCTTTCTCTGTCTCTCTCTTTCTCTCTATCTCTATCTCTCTTTCTGCCTGTGGATCAGGATGCAAAACTCTCAGCTACTGCTTTAGCANCTGGCTCTATGCTACCAAGCTCTCAGCCATGATGAAAATGGAATAAATCTCTAAAACTGTAAGCAAGCCCTCAGTTAAATGCTCTATTTGCATAAGAATTGCCTTGGTCATGGTATGTCTTTGCAGCAATAGAACAGTGACTAAGACACCTTGACTAGTTAAGTTAATGCAAATTTATTTGCCATAAACCGTAAACTTACATGTAATGATCCATCATTACTGAAAGTGGCATGATTTATTTAGCAAGAGTGATCTCAGAAATGAGGAAACAATAGAGAAATACTGTACATCACTAATTGGGAAATAAAACATACTTCTTAACATAAATATTCACATGATTCATATTTTCATTCATTTCTTTAGTGAGAGAGACAAAAGAGATTGTGTACTTGTGAGTACCATAGCACACATGTGGAAGTCATAGGACACCATGCAAAAGTCAGTTCTTTCCTTCCACCATGTGGATTCCTGGGAGGAAACTCAGGTTGTCAGTCTTGTCTGCAAGCACCTTTACTTAACAAGCGGTCTTACCAGTCTTATATAAATATTTAAAATAGAAAAAAACAACAACAACAAAAAAACCTTTCTATACAACATTTGGTATCAGTTCAACAAATGCAGTTAAGGTCAACAGTCATTCAGCTATGGCTGTAACATTTGTTACTTTGGTTGATGTTTTGCAAAATAATAATATAATAGAGGAACTAAGGCAGGAAAAGACTTCAAGAATATAGCTCCTTTGATTTCTATTTCCCTAACATTCAATTAAAATAATATTCTACGAGATCTTTTGATTTGATGCTCTGGGACTTAGGAGACAAGCTTCAAAGGCGTGGTGGGTTTTCATCACCCCTAGGAGCTAAGAAGGTTCTTATTAGTTTTGCCTCCTACATATTGAATAGAGCAAGTCCTGTTTCCAAAGTAATGCTGGTTCCTGTGTAAGAAGGATTTTCTAAATGGTCTTGTTAAGTAAAACACGGAGGCAGAGATAGGGGTGAAAGTCTGACAAAGATCAGAGGAATTAGGAACAGCTACCAGCCTCACCTTACACTGCCGCAGCTGCTTCCCAAAAAGAAGAGTGTCTGTGACTTCCTATACCTTCACATCTGTATCCCTTTCTGTTCTGTTCTTCCATTGGCTCTTTCAGCCTAGCTACATCACTTCCTCCTATTGCCCATCTCTGTCACTTCCTGTCTGGCTGTATAGACCTCCAGAATTCTATGGTTGATGCTGGGATTAAAGGCGTGTGTCTCCATGCTTGACTGTTCCTAGTGTGACCTGGAATTCACAGAGACCCAGACAGACCCTGCCTGGTAGGTGATAGGATTAAGGGCATGTGCTAATTTTGCAAGGCTAGTAGTGGCTGACCTTGTTCCTCTGATCCTCAGATAAATTTTATTGGGGGACATAGATAAAATACCACCACACTCCTGGGTAACAACCCCTCTAATGTCCAGGCACCCTTGGTCTGCAACCACGGAGAGCTGGTGTAAGGGTGGTGTTCATTTTCCTTGGGGAGGGAGATAGTAATGTGGGAGTGGATTGAGATAAATGCNGGAGTACAACAACTATATAGTGGGAAAAGTGGAGGGTGAAGACGGAACAATGAGCAGAAGGCTGAAGCAACAAAAATGGATCAAGAAAAGTAATCCAATGTAAAACCCAGAGAAGAAATTCAATAGACAACATATCCTATAAAAAGGCAGGGGCATGAATTCAAAAATGGAATTCTTCTTGTGGTGTCTAATGATGCAGGAAGGTAGGGTATTTAAAACTGGATCTATCAGATAGAAGCTAACAGATAGATTTACCCTGCTTCAGTCTCAATGGACAGCAAATTCTGAAGTCAGATAGCTATTTTTCTGAGGTGAATTAGAGGTTAGGAAATGGTGAAGAGCCAGTGTTGTCTCTTTGTATTGATTTATGCTATTATTGAAGCCACAGAAATGCTAGGAAGAGAAACAATACCTTCCTGCAACAGTTCTCAAGACTGACTCCACATCACAATCATGTTGAGTCGGGTTAATTTGAATTTTTATTTTTTAGAAATAGTGATGCATGAGTCTTACTCTAAACCAATTAAACCTGAATCTCTAGAGGCAGGATACAGATACTGATGTTTTAAATAGCTCTTCAAGCAATTCTAATGTCGAGCTAGAACTGAAGACCACTAAGGTTAATCAGACAAGCATATGGCTTTTCAAAAACAGCTTTAGTTTAAATGTCAGATTCACATTTTGCTGACTGTGTAGTCTCTTTGAAGCTAAATTTCCTTATCAGATAAGTAGATATAATAATATCATCTTTTTTAGAAGCACTAAGTGGTGCAAAGCATGTGAGACGTGGAACATGCCATGGGCATCACAAACACACACACACACACACACACACACACGCACACGCACACGCACACACACACACACACTCAACACACACACACACACGCATGCACACACCATGATAACAACATCCTAATCAAGAGGTAAGCATAGTCAAGATCTGTGATTCTTCCAATCACTTATGGTCCAAGTCAGCTACCCAACATCTCGATTCCTATGCTACTATTTCTATCATGATACTCTAATAACTGGCTTTTGTCACTATGTCAACTGTGGCAAAAGCCTTCTGTTAAGCCTACTCTTATGACTGCTGGAGTCTTACACATTCTTCTTGGACCATTTGTTTGTAATACTCACAGAAACTTTTTGCATCGAACTCTGAGTTCTTTCAAGCCACTGTTCATTTTTAACTCTGCATTAAAGTCATTTGTGGTACCTTATGGTACCACCAGATTGTAAATTCTATGCNCCTTGCTAATAAGCACTTAGAAATGTTGGTTTGATGACATTATTGACACACAGCTTTGTTTCTTGCAGTTTCCAGCTCTTTGCCTTTATCTTGGCATCATTGCCTCAGTAAAAATTACACTGCAGAAATCAAACAGGTAAGAAAGGTTTCATTTAAGGCTATTTTGATATCAAGAATAGTCTTGGTCTGAATTAAGTCCTGCTAAAACAAAAGGCAAGGAGAGTTTAGGACTGAAGCAAGCTGGCGGGAAAGTACTGGAGGATATAAGTGGGGAGGTTGCTCAATTTGATGTGCTGAGCACATGAGTTAATTACTCTTTAATTTGAATATGTCCTTTTGATAATTAGGCTGTCTGGGTTTTGCTATAGGTGTCCCTAGGTAAGTTAAGCTCTTTTCTCTTTTCATGAATAAGATTCCTTCTTCTATGGTTACTTTTTAAATAAGTCCTTTCCAAATCCATAAGAAAGACATTAGAAAGGAAGAAACTGCGAAAACTTATCTAGTTTCGTTTTCAAAGGGACAAGGGGAGAATTTACAAATGAAAATTTCTTCAAGGAGATACCATCAACACGAGAAATCTTGTTGTCAAGAGAAATCTTGTCTCAAATGCTGTCAATTTGAGGGGCATTTGTGGGTCATGTTAGTCAACAGCATGGTTTGACCTTTGCCTAAGTGTCATTTCCTCTAGATTCTATCTCTGTTTTTCTCTTCTAACTGATAGGCAAGAATTCAAATATGAGACAACTGAAAAAACTGCAGTTGTATTTTGATAGCTATGTTTCTTTATGGTCAGAATGCCCTTTGTGATTATATTTGTCAAAGCTATAATTAGGTTATATTAGGCACATTCCCCAGTGTGTGTATTAGCAAGGAGTCTGAATCTTCAAGAGAATTGACATTATTATCACTTTTATTGTGGCTTTGAACTCCTTGGCCACCTTTTCTGTTCTTTGGGGGATGTGCATGGGAAGAAATACCCTAAAAGGAAGATCTGCTTGGCCCACCATGATTTGAGAGAGAAAACAGACAGCTACCCCATACATATACCACCAACTTCACAATATTCATGAAAACTTTAAAATCGACATGATAGCATCCATTGAGCTGCCCGTTACCTTGGGGTAGCCCTTTCTGATGGAGGGTTTGCTTTGTTTAGCTTTGCCAAATAAACTTCTGATTAAACTCTCCATGTCTATTGACTAAATTCTTTTCTTTGAGGGATCTGGAAACCATAATCAATATTAATTAGTTCCATACCTTAGGCATCACTTTGTGTTTACAAAATTCTTACTCTTTGATAACAACTATACTGCATGTAATGTATTCATATTGGGCAAAAGATCAAATTATAGTATTCAAGCCACAACTACTCCCAAGCAGCCTCCAATACCCATAATTATAGGAGAAATGCTAAATTTCAAGGGGAAATATTTTAACAATAATGCTTCTTTCTTGCCGTGTAAGTAACTATTTTCATTTTTGATTCTCCGTATACTAAATATTTAATATATAATGTCATCAATAGGATTTCCTGAAAACTGTTTTGCTCAGAAATTATATGCTTCTAATCTGGTATTATGCATCATTGTATTGGTTTCTTGCCTCATTGCTATGACAAAATACCTGCCAAAAGAAGCTTAAGGAATTAAGGGTTTCATTTGGCTCACACTTTAAGGATATAGCCTATCGAGGTGAAGCATGGAGGCAGGAAGCTGGGATGGCTTGTTGTCACATTGCTGGGATGGCTTGTTGTTGCATTGCTGGGATGGCTTGTTGTTGCATTGCTGGGATGGCTTGTTGTCACATTGCTGGGATGGCTTGTTGTTGCATTGCTGGGATGGCTTGTTGTTGCATTGCTGGGATGACTTGTTGTCGCATTGCTGGGATGGCTTGTCGCACTGAGTCCGTAATTGAGAGGTGAGAAAAATGAATGCTGATGCTCAACCACTTTCTCTTGTTTATTTGGTTTAGGAACACAAACCATAGAACAGTGCTACCTATATTAGGATGAACTTTCCCATCTCAGTCGACCCAATCTAGAAACTCTCACAGGGGTTGGAGAGATGGCTTGGCATTCAAGAGTACCTAATGGTCTTCCAGAGGAGTTGAGTTCAGTTCCCAACACCCAAATCAGGTGTCTTCCTACTTTTAGGGGGATCCTACACC
>LZPO01017672.1:48980-60256 GCA_001675575.1 Neotoma lepida | reverse complement strand
TGTGTGTGTGTGTGTGTGTGTGTGTGTGTGTGTGTGTGTGTGTGAGGGAAGAGGGGCTCTTCCCTCAGCCACCAGCCCACTCCATTCTTGGAAGTTCTTTTCCATTTTAAATAAACTATCTATATTTCTTTCTTTAAAATGTAATAATAGGGTCTCACAAAGTTGCTCAGGCTGGCCTTGAATTTGTGATTTTTCTGTGTAGGATGACAAGACTCCACTGGTGACATGCCTCCCTCTGTGTAGGGTGAAGAGACTCCACAGGTGACATGCCTTCCTCTCTGTAGGGTGAAGAGACTCTGCAGGTGACAGGCAGCTGTTTAAAGGATGGCAGTGGTAGTGGAAGCTTTTCCTTCCCACCCCCCTAGCTTCACCCAGAGGTTCTAAGGCCCCCAGAAAGTAATGACTATGCAGAGCTGCCGTAGATGAAATCAGAGACGGCCTCCCCAAAGATGACNAGATATAAAAATTTCTCAGAAGCAGCAACAGAGAGCCCCACACTTGCAGGGCCCCTGTAGACACATCAAAGGTTAGGAAACCCATGTACAGTGGTATCCAGGAACCAGATGCCCCCCACTTCAGGAACCCCCAGAGCAGGGACCCAACCCTATTGGGGTGGATTCAGGGAGAATCAGCAAAGNTCACATCCTAGTTACCTGTCTATTGTTATGAAAAACACCATGACCAAAAACAAGTTATGGAAGAAAGGATTTGTTTCGGACTCTGATGAAATCTCATCGTTGTGGGAAGGCATGATAGCAGGTAGATATGGCAGCAGGAGCCGGAAGTCGAGATCTCACATCTCAGCCACAAAGAACAAAGCAGAGAGAGAGAGAGAGAGAGAGAGAGAGAGAGAGAATTACAAATTGGCTGAGGTTATAAGCTCTCAAAGCAGCCCTGCCCCTAGATGTACTTCCTCCAGCAAGGCTGTACCTCTTAAACCTCCCCAAACAGCACCACCAACTGGGGAACCAAGTGCTGAAGTAACTAAGCCTATGGAAGACATTTTTCATTCAATCCATCACAAACTGGAAGTTTCTCTCCAGCCCAAGTGTAGGCTTGAAACCACAGGTTCATTTTAGAATGGAAGCTGAGTTGAGTTGGTTGCACCCAGAAAGCAATCACAGCCCTGGCAGCAAAGACAGAACAAGCTTGTGAGTGCCCTTGGGGTCACCTTAGTTCAACAAGCTGGGCTTATGAGTCACTGCAGGGGTAGAGCACACAGCATGGGGATCTAAGTGGGGCAGAGCTGGTGGAAGGTTTGGGCTTTTGTTAGGTGATAAAGTGTTTGAAGAGACCGGGTCACATGTTGCTGGGAAGTGCTATCTTCATGCAGTCTATGTTCAAGGCTGACATGTGTAAGGCTCAAGGTGAGAAAGGAATGGCCATGCCCCCTGGCATCAGAGAAACAGTGGGTTGAGCAGTGCAAATGTCATCTATGTCCAAATGTGACTCGGGAGTGTGATCCTGATTTCACTGTGATCCATTAACCTGCTTTGCTGTTACTAGCCTATGAAAATGTTTGGATTCAGGATATTAAGATCTACCTGTGAGTTCCAGGCTAGCTCAAATGGCACCAAAGCCTTGCAGACAGCAGCAGACTGGCTGTGGCAGTGAGACATGACTTCTGTCCCTTTCAGGGATTTGTTTCCTGGGAATCCCAGACAAGGCAGGAGGGAGAGTCTTTCCAGAACACTATTTTTTAAAAAAATCGTGTGTGTGTGTGTGTGTGTGTGTGTGTGTGGACAACTTTGGATGTCATCCTCAGGAGTACCATCCACTTCTCTGAGATGGGGCCTCTTATTGTCCTGGCGCTCACTGTTTAGGCTATACTGGCAGACAGCCAAGCCACAGGACTTCATCTCTCCAGTACTGGCTTTTCACAGGAGAGGGAAGTACTTTCTCACCCCAGCCCCACAGGCTCCTTGTCCCACCTCTCAGCAGCAGCAACAGGACAAATTCAATTGACTCTAGAGGACTTCTCTGAGGGACTCTCCAGAGAGGACAAGTGCAAGCAACACACAGTGAAACCTTTAAGAAAAGCAGTTTTTAATATCAACCAAGACACTTTGAGCTATTAACTTCATCTCTGGGAATTGCTCCTATAGAAAACTAAAATACTTGAAGAGACCACAGGGACAAAAAGCATTCAAACTGTTGAAAATAATAAAACAAATGGAGGCAACAGAACTACTCGGTCACACTGAGGGGATAATCAAGTATTGTTAGGAAACTGACTGCCAGAAGTGCTCATCATCATGGAGCTGGAGGAATGGCTCAGGGGTTAAGAGCATGGGCTACTTTTGCAAAGGATCTGGGTTCAATTCCCAACACCTGCGTGGCAACTCACAACCACTTGTAACTCTAGTTCCAGAGGACCCAAGACTCTCTTCTGGTCTCCTTGGGCACTGCACACACATGATGCACAGACATACGTGCAAGCAAAACACCCATACACATATAATAAAAGCAAATGTATATATAAAAAGGAGTTCTCATCATCTGATCTAGATGTAGCCTAATCCAACAGTGTAATTACTTTGGAAAGATTAATTGGTACTTTTGAAAATTCCTAGCAGCCTAAGAGAATGTGTTGTGAACTCTCTCTCTCTCTCTCTCTCTCTCTCTCTCTCTCTCTCTCTCTCTCTCTCTCTCTCTGTGTGTGTGTGTGTGTGTGTGTGTGTGTGTATGAAACACACAATGACAAATGGGTTCCACTGGTAGCAAAGGTGTTGGTAATGGGAATTTAGATTATCGCCACCACTTCCTGCCTCTCATTCCTCTAACAGAACCTCTGGTCTAAAGATCACTCATAGTCCACCACTGAGTTAGACTTGATTTTTCATATCTGAGAACTGAAATGGTGCTGATGTATCATACTATGAGGAGGGGTAAATAGAACCCNGATGCTTGACACCATCTCCTGGCAGCTCCCACCAGGGAACAGAGATATTCTTCGGTGACTTAGGGANTCACTAGGGATACACAGATGAAACCACATAGAGACAGTGCTGTCATAAAGAAAGACAATGGCCAGGACTGGTGGGGAGTCAGGAAGGGAAGTTCTCCATGTTGGGCTTGTCAAGAGGGTGGCTGGTCGTTCTGTAATAAGTCTACAAGGTTGACCTTTATATTCTCTTCTGTTGAAAACATTTGTTCCTTAAAACAAATCATTTCCCTACTGCTTGGGCCAATGCAGATGCCTTCAATCACCTTGGCTNAGTTTGTGGCTGGCAGATGGAAAAGCAATTATTTTTTTGTATATTGGTTTTATGTCTCACTCACAACCACATGGGATCATTTATTAGTTCAATAATTTGCTTTTATTATGATTTTCTACATAACAGTTCATATCTGCAAATAGAGATAAGTTCAATGTTTTCTTTTTGTGATCATTTTTCTTGCCTATTTTCCCAGCTAGCCCCTCCAGTGCCATGTTGAATAGAAGTGGTCAGAACAGATATCTCCTGTTATTTTTCCTCTCAGGGAGAATGTGCTCACTGGGTCTGTCACTATTTAGTATGGTGTTATCTGTAGATGAACCACACCACCAACAAAAAACCTTTACGTCTCTCGGCTTTCTGTCTAATCAAACCAAAGTGAAATATGTTCACTTAACATTTCTCCTAGAATCTGATAGTTTTGGTTTTTATTTCGCATATCGTATTTTGGGGTTTTATGAATCATTGGGTTTTGTTACAGCTTCTATTTCTTTGCTGAGACTTTCTGTTTTTATTTCATGACAACCTGTCTGAACAGTGCATTTCCACAATGGCTGCTTTAAAAGTCCTGCCACATAATCCCAACATCTAATTCATCTCAGTGCTGATATTTAATTTTTTGCTTTTTCTCACTCAAGTTGTGACCTCTTGGTTCTTGGTGTGATAACTTTCAGTTGCGTTTTGACTGCTCATTCATCTTTATCACGGGATTCTGGGCCCAGTTACCTCTCACTTACACAAACAATCCCCACACGTGGCTTAACAGGTATGGAGCGCTTTGTTGGCCTGCACTGACTCCACTTCAATGACAGCAGATGGAGTTCCACTTCCTGGGTGCAGGAAGGGTGAGTGAACATGCAGCTTCCCTCTTGGCCTATGCGTTCTGGTCAAAGTGGGTGCTTGTTTGCCCTGCCCCCTTGCCTCCACTGGGTGTGCAAATCTAGCAGCCTACTGTGTCCAATAGACACCAGTAAGAGTGCTGGCTTGTTCTGCATCCCTCTACTTATTCTGCCTCATGACACCAGTGGTGTGTGACAGTCTTGCTCTCTATTCTTCTCACTGACACCAGAAAGAGGGAGAAGGGCAGTGCTGGAAGGCTTGCCTGACCCCACCTCACTAAGTCACATACTTTTGGGTGGGGTGGAGGATCAGCCTGACCCCTTTTGAGGTTACCTGGGAAGGATATTATGGTTTGGATATAAAATGTCTCTTACAGGCTCCTATGTTGAACTGTTAGGCCCCAGGTACTGATTTAGGAGGTTGTGGAACTTTGAGGGATTCAGTACCACTGGAAGGGGGGCACTTTCTGCCTCTGCTGGGTGGAGGATGGGAAGTAGGTCATCTTCCATCCCAACAGTANACCCCCATGGGGTGGTTGAGTATGTACTCTCTTGGGGGGAGTTAAGGTTGGAGAGGGAGCTAGATCAGGTCCCCTCCTGACAGGAGACTTGGGGCTCTGCCTTTTGCTTCCACTGAACAGGCAACAGGATTCCTCTTGGTCCCACTCATCAACAGCCATAGAGGATACCCAAGGGGAATCAGAGAACAGATTCTCATAAGTGTGAGTCTTCTCATGCTCATGTATTGTGTTGTGGAAGACTTACCATCTTACTTTCATATTTAAGTTTTTAATATATCAGAAATTTATTTTCTGTAATGTAGGATCCAACTTTATTTTCTTCCTAATCAGTAACAAGTGATGTAACTTTAATTTATCAAAGCATCATCTTCTCAATCAATCTAGCTACGACGGCCCTNTGTGTTAAACTCCAATGTACTCTGGGATGTATTTCTGGGTTCCTTTTCTGATTCACTATTCCTTTCCTATCACCACACTGCTCTGACAATGGGAGGCTTGTGGTATATTTTACCATCAAGGGAGGCCTCTAGTTTTTATTTTCTCATCCTTCTGGGGTACATATTCTTCTTTATGAATGGTGAAGCCACTGTGTCATTAAGATTAACTGCAGAAGTCCTGGAATTGGAATGAGTGGTTTCACAGAAATATGAGATGAATCTTCTTGGCACTGACCCCATCCTGATGAGTAACTCGGCTTTGGAGCCACAGTCCACAGATGTCCCTTCTGTTCATGTGTCACAGACCAAATCAAATTAGATGGCCATGCTGACTTCAAAAGGACAGGAAAATACCACCCTGAGGGGAGGGCAGTGGGAGGTTGAGGAATATTAATAGGGGAATATCAACACACCTGTTGGCTGAGTCTGTTCCAGGTACCATAGCAGACCGCCACAGACCAGGTATCCTGAAAAAGTCACTTATTTCTTCACAGTCTGGAAGCTGAAAGCCCACAACCAAAGTGGCAGGAATGTTTCTGATGGTTTCTTCTTTTCTTCCTCTTCTTTTCCTTTTCTTCCGACAGGGAATCAAGAAAACTGGGGCCTCAAAGTCTGGGCCCTGGAGGTCCCTGCAGGCAAACTCCTCATTTCCAGGACACTGTCTTAGTTTATTTGTTTGTTGCTTAGATTAAAATACCCCGAGAAAAGCAGCTTGAGGAAGAAAGGGTTTGTTTCCCCTCACAGTTCCAGATTCGAGCTCATCACGGTGGTGAAGTTCCAGCAGTGGGCTTCAGGCAGCTGATCACCTTACTTCTGCAGTCAGGAAGCAACTACTTTTCCTCCTCATCCAGTCCAGAATCCCAGCGCCGAGTGGATCTTCCCACCTCAACTGACCTCATCAAGAAAATCTCTCACAGGTACATGCAGGTCTAAATAATCTAAATAATCCTTCACAGGTGAGCCTGGGGACTTGCCTCCCAGGTGATTCCAAACTCTGTCAAGCTGATAAAAACACTATCACAACCTGAAGAGAATCTTACACGTGTCATCATATATGTATAGTAAGGTATTTGTAAGTCAACATCAAGAAATTCCAAAATCGAGCCTCTTTTCACATTGAGTTCATCTAGGGTGGTCAGACCTATGGAGGAATGTCTCACTGAGTCCATATCTAAGCACTGGTAGGACTTTGAGAACATCGCCTGGGAAGCAGGCTGAACTGAAGACCTCTTAGACTCTCTTTAGCTACCTAGATGACAGGGAAGTCAGGTACTTTCCCTCTGTGCCCATGAAGATGGTATACACAAAGCTGCATGCGTTATCAGTCCAGAAGCACTGCCCATGATTGCATCATCCTAGGACCAGAACACACTCGCTAGATTGTCATATTACTAAAGTTTGTTATGATACAGGTTGAAGTTGGAGAGAAGTTCCATTCCTGGTNGTCAGGAAGACCAAAGAGAAGCAGTGGCTGGCTGACATTTACCAGGCTTTAACTGTGTCCCAGGAGTACTTCAAAGCCCCTTGATGGTATTAATTTGTTTTGTTCTCACCCTGAGTGTAGCTTTTTATTTCATTCTGCAAAGGAGAAAACTGAGGCACAGAGAGGCTAACCAAGTTGCCCAAGTGTATCCCAATATTAAGTGGGTTTTGCGGCATGGGAATACCACTGAGCTTTTATCCCTAATCTCTTCATTTCAAAGTTCATAGCCATTCCCAACTCCTCCTATGGTATGCTGCCTTTCTTTTGAAAAGAACTTTGAGGGCTGGGGATAGCTCTATTGGTGAATTCCTTGCTGTACCAGCATGAGATCCTGTGAAAAGCCATGTGTGTTTATAATCTCAGCGCTGGGGAGTGGAGACAGGTATCCATGGCTGGCCAGTTAGCCTACCCTAATCAGTGAGCCTCACATCCCAGTGAGAGATCCTGCCGCAAAAAATGCCAAGGTGAACAGCTCCTAAGGAATGACACCTAAGGTTGCCCTCTGGCCTCCACATGCATACACACACATGCACATACATGCACCTGTACACATATATGTATACCCAAACACATATGAATACACATACCCATACAAAAAGATCTTCTGTGTTTATGTGTTTTACTGTAACACTTGTTTGCAAGAGATTCAACCTTTGATATACAAGCTTTTCTACAAATGCCACCCTGTTGTGAAATATTAGTTTNAGATGTGTTACATTCATTTATGCTGTGGAACATTTGTTTAATGATGCAAAGTTGTGTTGCATTCTTTTATGTTGCATTTGTTTAACTCTGTAAAGCTGTGTGACTTTGCCTGCCTAAGTCACCTGATTGGTGTAATAAAGAGCTGAATGGCCGGCCAATAGCTAGGCAGGAGAGAGAAATAGGTAGGGCTAATGGGCAGAGAGAATAAATAGGAGGAAGAATCTAGGGGAGAGCAAGGAGTGAGAAAAGGAGGAGAAGGGGACACCAGGGGCCAGCCACACAGCCACACAGCCACACAGCCACACAGCCACACAGCCACACAGCCACACAGCCAGCCACAGAGTAAGAAGGAAAGAAAGATACATAGAATAAGAAAGGTTAAAAAGCCCAGCGGCAAAACATAGTTAAAGAGAAATGGGATAATTTAAGTTAGAAAAGCTGGCTAGAAACAAGCCAAGCTAAGGCCAGGCATTCATAAGTAAGAATAAATAAATCTCTGTGTATTTATTTGGGAGCTGGGTGATGGACCCCCAAAGTGTAAAAACACAAACTACACCACCACCCCTTCCCAAGAGAGCCTGGCAGTCTGGTCACCAAACTAGCTCACTTCCTTCAGCTGGTAACCATTCTCTGAACACCAGGTCTGAGGAAGAGGAATGAGTTTCATGTCTGAGAAATGTCTGTTCAGAGAGAAAGAGATTAACTGTGGAAAGGGCCCTGCAGTGCCCTGAGCACCAGGGTCTGGAGAGCCACAGTCCATGCAGAGAGCATCAGGCGGCTCTGTCAGTTAGCTTTGTCAACTTGTCACAACCTGGAATCACCCAAGAGTCTCAACTGGGGAATTATCTAGACCAAGTTTACCTGTGGTCATGTCAATTCCTGATTGTCTCTTTAAATGAGATGG
The DNA here is from genome assembly GCA_001675575.1 of Neotoma lepida. Lineage (NCBI taxonomy): Eukaryota > Metazoa > Chordata > Mammalia > Rodentia > Cricetidae > Neotoma > Neotoma lepida. Next base: position 52,149 of record LZPO01017672.1, on the reverse strand, counting down.
AAAGACTCACTCTCAATGTGGGTGACATCATTTCATGGGCTGGGTCCTGAATTATACTTAAGAGTAGAGAAGATGAGTACTGAGCAAGCAGACAGTCCTTCTCTCTGTTCTTGACTGTGGATGGGTGACCAGCTGCAGGAGTTCCTGCCTTAAACCCCTCAGTAGCAGACTGTAACCTGAAATTGTAAACCCTTCTGCCCTATGCTGCTTTTGGTAATGGTGTTTCATCATGAAATTAGAGCTGGGGCTGCTGCAGAAGGGCATGCTCTAGTCTGAAAGACATGGCAAGGAGGGAGAGCAACAAAGAGACCTGGCCTGCAGTCCATCTGCAGGGAGGTACCAGTTAATGAAAGCTACCTGTGTCCTCACCCTAGGTTCTACTGGCTGCTTTCAGGGTCATGTTCTATGTCCAGGAAGCTTAGTTTGCCCTCGGGACTGGTACTCAAGGTCCAGGTTCACCCAGAGCTTTTCCTGCAGAGGACATGGTACTACAAAATCCTTATGTGTGGGTGGAGGCTGCTAGCTGTATTTCATCTTCACCCTGCTTGTCATACCTTGCCCCTCCACCTCTTCTGCTACATTGAGTGGTCCATGTCCTCATGTTGGGCCACCTGAATTCTCAGCAGCCACAAGAGATAGTCCCAACATGCTGACACATTCTTGGCTCTAGCAATGTCTTTCATGCTTAGGCACTTTCTCTGACAGGGGAGTTTCATCAGAGAAATGTGAATGGCAGGAGAAGGGCTAAGGGCTGTGGGACCAACCTTCAACCAGTTATGGACAAAAGTTAGTGAAAAAAGACCCTAGCCTTCCTCTCCTCCTGGGAAGGAATTCCTAGGAATAGTCAGTGTGGCTTTGGGTACCTAGAAGCACCTATACACATCCCAGGAACCTGTTGGTTCCTTAGCATGTTCTCAGATTTCCTCCTTCCTTGGTCCTATTCCACTGTCCCCAAAAGCCCAGAGATGAGGACTTGGGTGAAGTTGGTTTGTCCATGAAGAAGCGAGGAATGGAAGAGAGGAATGTGACAAAGGATACACTAAAGATCGATGTGCTTTAGGGGGCAGAGACATTAGCGAGAGGCAAGGAAGCTGGGGATTTCATCTAACCTCTCCCTTCCCTTGTTNGTGGAGGTACCTCTGGATGAGAACACTTCCTGCTACCTCTCAAATCTGCTCCATGCTTGAAAAATTGTCATATATTGTGTCCCCTAATATACTGTGTCTCCCAATAAAATAAAGCTTGCCTGGAGATCAAGAGGAAGGCCAGCCACTATAGTAAACACAGAAGTCATGCAATGTTAGCACATGCCCTTACTCCTATCACTTGAGAGGAAGGGATCTGTCTGGATCTCTGTGAGTTCAAGGCCACACTAGGGAACAGAGCCAAGCATGGTGACACACGCCTTTAATCCCAGTACCAACCATAGAGTTCTGNAGGTCATAGAGACAGACAGGAAGCTTGGCGGGGAGAGGAAATGAGTTAGCNGAATAGAAAGATATATAAGTCTGCTTAGACAGGAAGTNNTTCTCTTTGGAAGCTGCAGCGTTGGTGAGGTGAAATTAGCACATGACTGTTCCTAATTCCTCTGATCTCTGTCAGATTTTCACCCCTTTCTGGTTCCGTGTTTTTATTTANTAAGACCCTTTAGAAATTCNTTTACAAGAAACCCTGGAGAAAGAGACAGGAAGTAGGAACTGTCTGCAGTAACATCCGGGGTGTTGCCTACCAGGTGTGGGCAAGGTTCTAATGGGGCCAGATACATCTTTGGATTTCTAGAGGCATGAAGCTGGAGCTAAGGTGAGGCCCAGAAGGCAGAGGCTGGCTGTTCATTAGAAGCTTAACCTTTGTGCTTCATTTCACCTTCAAATGATTCCACTCTGCTTCTAAATGCTCACATCAAGAATTTGTCTTGAATTTTGGGGGACTCTAGAAATGGAACCAACCCCTGCTCAGATGATAAATATTCCTTCTTGGCTTTGCTTTATTTCAGGTTACAGATCATGGAGTTAGGGTGAAGGAATTTTTAAAAACAGACTACTTATTCCGGCATTAAAGATTATTATTGTGGGATCTTGCACCATATCTTTTTCTGGTGAATTATTAATAAGGCCTGTTTTTGTTTAATGCCTGATAATAATTTCTAAAAACAGANCTACAACTTCAGCTGTAAATGCATGGTCATGAATCACTCTACTGAAAGCTCAGTTGTACAGTTAGGGAAAAAAACAACCAAATCCTNTGGCAATGAAATAACCTTATTTTAAAACCTTCTGCCTTGTAATTCCCACAAGTGGCAGATGCGTCAACACAGGACCCAAGAAGNGAGATGAGGGCCTGAGATGAAGCTATCCAGATCATTACCTTTCTTGCTTGAGGAGTAGCCAAGAGAANAGGAATCTAAAAACAGGGCACTATGATGCATGGCTTTCTCAGAGCTAACTTCCAGTCAGGATGAATTGGGCAGCTTCCATCCAGCACCCNANNTGCCCAGCTTCTCTCTCCTGTCATTCCTAAGGAGCCCNTAGCTCCCTATGGGACTACACTGAGNATGTTCAGTACATCTCCTCAATGTCTNCTCCCACCCTGAGAGCAAGTTGCTCCTTNGTGCCTCCTTGTCCCTTAGACTTTCGTTCCAGACAACACAGCAGGAGATGAGGTCTGGCAAGTGCCAAAGCCAGGGTGTTACCCTAACTATGGTCTTGCCATNAATCAAATGACTTTAAAATTTNTTTTTCCANGAATAAATCAGGGATCTAGTCCCTTTGCAGAGATGCTGGTGTCTGTGTCCCCNTTCCTTTAAGAATCATCATCTTTCTGGTGGACNTACTGACCCAAACCCAGATGTCACACGATTGGATTATGCCCACATGGAGTCACTCATGGGGGAGGGACATTGATTTAGCATTTGTGGTGGCCAGATACTATATCAAATAACANGAATCCAATGGTCATCCAAACCAGACATCACCCTTACTCATAGTTCATGGCAGGAATAAGCATGAATCAGAACTAAAATTGTGTTTATGACATCTCTGGAAGTAAGACCTTCAGGAACTTGTCATCAAAGAGTGAAGTCAGAGCTCACGAGGGAATAGAGGAAGAAAAAGCATTCCAGACAGAGGACCCAGTATGAGTGAAGGTGCAGTGATGTCTTCTACATGCAGAC
>LZPO01017672.1:15041-28559 GCA_001675575.1 Neotoma lepida | reverse complement strand
TCTCCATGGCTTGCTCAGCCTGCTTTCAGATTCCACCCAGAAACACCAGCCCATGCAACACCACAGTGAGCTGGGCCCTCCCATGTGAGTTATTAATCAAGAAGTTGTCTCACAGGCTTGCCTACAGGCAGTTTGATGGAGGCAGTTTCTCCACTGAGGCTCTTCTCAGATAACTCTAGCTTATGCCAGGTTGATGAAAAACTACCCAAGATTCATGGCGGCAGAAGCACGTGGCTGGTCCCTCACATCTGAGCAGGACCAGGAAGCAGGGAGAAATGAATGCCAGCATTTGGCATCTGTCCTCTCTCCCTTTTCTCTTTTTATTCAGTCTGGGACCCCAGCCCACGTAGTGGTGCCATCCACATCCAGGAGGATATTCTCTCCTCAATTAAACCTTTCTGGAAATGTCCATACCCAGAGGTGTGTTCCTAGATGATTCCAAATCCAGTCATGTTGATGATTAAGATGACATTACATTTTGTTTTANTCTGGATTTAGGATTAATATGCAGAAAGCAATAAAGCATACATGCATTTCCCCCTCCAGTTTGCCTGTTCCACCCCCATCATTTCAGTGCCTGCCTGAAGGATAGAGTNCTGGAGATTGCCTGTATCCATATTGATTTCCNAGAGAATTTTCTTTGCCTTAGTGTAAGCAGGAAGTGCTGTGTATTTAATCCTCCCAATTCCCTTGCTTCCCAGAAAGTGTGGACCTCTGTGGCAAGCCCCACAGTGGCTCCCAGAATTCCCTGCAGGATTACAGGATTAAGGTTCGTACAGGTAGCATGGTAACTTGCTTGACTGATAACATGTTATTTATTAGCTTGGCCCNATTCCAAAGGTCATTTCCCCATGACTTTAACATTCTACCTTCACTGACCAAATAAGCTGCTCATGCCAATATCCTTGTGTCAGGGTCAGCTTCACGGGGAACCAAACTAAGACAAATATTTAGTGCAGCATAGGCATGCAGCATGTGTCCAGCTAATACTTAGTGTGTGTGTGTGTGTGTGTGTGTGTGTGTGTGTGTGTGTGTGTATGTGTGTGCTCGAGCACATATGCACTTGCTTGCCTTAGTGAGGGCCACAGAGAAAAGTACTAGCCCCCTTTGAGAAGACATCTGTGCTATCAAAATCTAAGGATGACTGTCTCTGCTTTCATGTGTGCAAAGTCTATCAAAGCAGCCATTTCCATTTCCAACAAGAGATAAGTACAAAGTGGTCATGAGGCAGGGAGCAGAAGAGACCAGCCAGTCAAAAACATGGGCAGTGGTGACCACAGGACTCCACATTCAAACACTACCCACCAGAGGACACAAGGAGAAACATGGGGGGAGGGGCATGCGTTGCTGTGGGGTGTAAGCTGGAACCAGCCCTCNGGAAACCTTCCTGTGGCATTAAGCAACACTCAAAATCCATTGTCTGCTCACAAATGCTCACAAAGCACCAGGGGTTCACATTGTGCCATTATCCTGGGAAGGTATACAGGTATGTTTCCCTAGAAGGTAGATCCGGAAGCTGAGACAGTACCATCCAAATAATACACAACACCAGGGAATAAAACAGAGTCCATGGCACAGGAGACAGAGTGGGAAAAACAGGAGCTGGAGCCAGAATGAGATTTACGGAAAAATCCCATTATGTAAAGTAAAAACAGACACAAGGCAGAGCATGTGTAAGGATGTAGAGCAAACAGATTTGAAAGAGCTGTGGGCAGTGGAGTGGGAGGGTGTTACAGAACTTGAGGGAANCACACACAACCCGTGTCCCAAANCAGGTCTAGTCACCTGTCCTCAATAAGCCGATAAAGAGAGTGTAATTTTTAATAGTGGAAAAGGAGATTTATTCAATATGGCCACACTGAGAAGAGGGACAAAGATCCAGCAAACCTCAAAGTCCATCTTCAGGGTCCTACGTGAGATCAAAGTTTAAATTGAGGGCCAAGGAGAATGCACATCAAAGCAGTCCTGGTCAAGGTGGGGTCCTGCCACCACTGACCCATCACTATCTGGGCTTCAGTTTCACCCTGTCAGGTGGTCTGGAGTTGTTAGAGCTGTGTGAAATGTCTTTCCAGGAGACAAACTCCCTCTNCGGATGAAGCACTTTCCATCTGCCAGTATGAAATCCCGGGAGAAATTCTCATGCCTTTGTGGTCCATTCTTTCCATAGTCTGATGGTGTCTTTAGAATATCTTCAATCCTGCCAGGCCTTAGAGCAAGGGAGCTTAGAGCAGATTAGAAAAGGTAATTGGCAGAAGANTACAGGGTGGGAAAGAGTTCAACTAAACCTTGCAAAGCACGCAGGGGTGTAGCTCAGGAACAGAGCACCTCTCTACACATGCAAAGTCCTGGGTTCGAATCCCATCATGTCAGAGGTAGGGGATCCAAAATTGTAAATACATACAGATATATTATAAAATAACCATATAATACATAATATCTTTAATAATGATAAAAAAAACACATAAATCACACATCTTAGAGGAAAAGACTCACTAATCTGATATCAGAACTTAAAACATTTGTAGAAATAAAAAAATAAAAAATAAAAACAAAAAAAATGTAAGAATGAAAAGATAAACCAGAGACTGATGAAGCCCTTGAGAGGTCACGTAAATGAAAATNCATTGTCGTCTCCAAACAACAGTGAACATTCAAGGAGGGCGTGCAGAGGCCAGGTACTACGGAAGGCCTGTCATGTGGACAGCTGAACTGTCAAGTGATGATAAAACCCTTACCTGGCTGTGGATCTGCACAGGCCTTCACTGGTCACTGTGAGTCACGCTTTACTCTGGTGTCATGACACAGGTTGTCTTCTTCCCTCTCTTGTCNCTTTTGCTCCACCTTTGAACTCTGAGGGAAGCCAAGATCCCAAGTCGCTCTGACCCCCAGTTTCCTCTGGATAATAGCAGGTGTGGTTCACAGCTGCACACAGTATTTAATAAGCCATAAACATGCACCAAATGTTTATGTAAATGTGTTGAAGTTGCAAAGCAACAGCAGCTCCTGTGTGGTAGAGACCTGGCCTCTTAATCCACAGAGAGCCGCAGCGTAGGTGCTGTTGTTCTTATTTTGCAGATAAAGAAATTGAACCTCGGAGAGGTTGAAAGGCTGTCCAAGTGGGATGGGAAGCCTGGCTCACATTCTGGGCCTCCTGTGGNATCTCTCAACCCAGCTCATTCCTCTCCCTCCGTTTCGGTAGTGTGTGCCTCTGCGTGTGTTGGGGGGGGGGGCCAGCTCATGTAGCCCAAGCTAACCTTGAATTCACTATTTAGCCCAGGACAGCCTGGTACTCCTGATCCTCCTGCNTCCATCTCTCAGNTGCTGGAACAGGCTCATGTCACAATGCCTGGCTCCTTATGAAAACCACCCTGAATCCCTAGTGATGTTCATGGACTCCTCTGGGTCCACTTGCATAAGGGGCAGAATATGTCTCTGAAAGAGCCACAGTGGGGAGGTGGAGACCCATATCCTTAAGTGCACACTGTTGCTCTGTGGTATAGGCAGAAGCTCCTACACTGCCTTTCTCTCTAAACTCAGACGGTTCTGTGGCTCTGGGTCCTACCCCTCATTGTGAACCTCTGTTTCCAATGATCTCTGGCCCAGATGTTACACATGGGGGGGGGGTATGATTTATGCAGTCATCATGAGCTCTGCATTTGTATTTGTGAACAACAGGGGGCTCTACAGGTTTTAAAAGACAGCAGGTGTCATGACACACACACACACACACACACACACACACACACCACATATTCACACACTACATAATGCCTCCTACACACCATACAAACACACATACACCCCACATACCACATGCATACATACCACACACACACACACAAACACAACAGAGCTATGACTTCACTACACCATACAGTAGACATACCAGATTGCTCAGGATGCCAGGGCAGGACTTCCCTGGACTCTGCTCAGGTGGCAGCAGCTGAGTCACAGGTGGAGTGAAGTGGCCTGGCTTGGCTCACCTGTCTCCTAGAGCTGCCAGCAGGGAAGGTGTGGGGTGTGGGGTAATCAGGCACTAAGCTTGGGAACTTCCAAGGCCTGGGGGACGTCATTGAGTTCCTGTCTCCCTCCCTCTCTGCCTATCTGCTCTGCCCGCTGGCCTGACTCTGCTGGCCCTTCACACTGGCCACGCACGCTGTGTCCTTGGCTCAGCCTTGCTTGAGAAATAAATGCTGAGTGGCCTATTGCTCAGTAGGTGAGGTGGCTTCATTAGAAGTGGTGGAAAACCTGTGGGCTCTGATCCTGTTTTCCCCTGCCAGGTGCCACCANCCTTCTTTTCACCTGAAAGCTTTTAAAACCTCTTCCATACGTCAAGACTTAAAAGGGCCAACATGGCCGACATGCAGATGCTCCCAGCTCACCACACCAGCGAGAGGAGCTCAGGTTAGAACACATGATCACACCCATCTCCTCAGCTATTTATTTCTCTGACTCCACTGTCTCCTGTGGTATCTGTGTCTCCTCTGTTCCTGCAGCTTCAGTCAAGCAAGCCATTACTGTCTCACACCACACACCGGTCTTGGCAATACTTTAACAACAGCAGAATGTGTATGGAAGGGGCATACAGTTTCCATTTGGGAGGGTTGGAGCAGATAAAGCTATGATTGAGCATGTAATCCAGAGGGAATGTAGCAATCTCATAAAATGGCAGTGCTGGCTCCAAAGGGAGAGTTTTTGTGAATTTCCAGCAGTCAGACAGACCCAGAGGAGTCCATGAACATCACTAGGGATTCAGGCCTTGGCAGCAAAGACAGTTCATGGGTGGGCAAGGCCTGTGTTTCCATTATCTTCACATTGCTCAGGATGCTTACTAAGATAGTGGTACATGCTAAAAATATTTTGGTTTTTGAAACAGGTTCTCACTCTGCTAGAATGTTTAAATGGTGACAATGGTACCTGACTCACATAATGCTGTGAACATTAAGTAGTTAATGCCCATCAAGCCCTTAGCAGAATGTGTGGCATATCATACATGCTTGGTAAACANTGAGCCTGCGGTGGGCATTCCATGAGGTAGGTGGNCTCTGAAGGAAAAGGAGGNAAAAAGTTGCAAAATGGCTGTTTGTTAGTTTGAAGACAGGGTCTTACTGTGAAGCCCTGGCTGGCCTTGAACTCACAGAGATCCAGCTGCCTCTGCCTCTCAGATGCTGGGTGGATGTATGTCACCTCGCCCAGTCCAAAAATGTTTTGATCAGTGTCCACATCTTCAAAGCAAGCAGCTGGCCTCTGAACATAGACCATCCAAAAGGAGGCCCCCTTGTAGTCAGGAGAGTCACACCAGAAGGCTCACCCTTGTAGGCAGGGGAGTCACACCAGAGGGCTCACCCTTGTAGGCAGGGGAGTCACACCAGAGGGCTCACCCTTGTAGGCAGGGGAGTCACANCAGANGGCTCACCCTTGTAGNCAGGNGAGTCACACCAGANGGCTCACCCTTGTAGNCAGGNGAGTCACANCAGAAGGCTCACCCTTGTANNCAGGNGAGTCACACCAGAAGGCTCACCCTTGTAGNCAGGNGAGTCACACCAGANGGCTCACCCTTGTANGCAGGGGAGTCACACCAGAAGGCTCACCCTTGTAGGCAGGGGAGTCACACCAGAGGGCTCATCCTTATAGGAAGGGGAGTCACACCAGAGGGCTCATCCTTATAGGAAGGGGAGTCACACCAGAGGGCTCATCCTTATAGGAAGGGGAGTCACACCAGAGGGCTCAGAAAAGAGCCACCTGCCTTGGCAGGGTTTCTATCTCTTCAAAGCCTGCAAACAATTTTATCGCTCACCCAGCCCAGGCTGGCTGACCATGGCTACTGAGATTTCAGCTCCAACAGGTAAAGAGGGTAAGGGTCCTTCAGCACAAAGATGTTGTGATCTACATGGGCTGGGTCTTCCATGGGGCAGAAGGGAGGAAGGGACTCACACCCANCACCTGTATTCCAAGACTGACAGAGGAGTCCAGGAGTCAGGCAGACCCAGAATTTATGTCTGTGTTGATTCATAACCAAGCATTCTTTACCCAATGAGCCATTTCCCTGGCCCTGGTGAAATACTTTTATGCAAATAATGGTCTCTAGGTCTGTTTCTGGAACCCAGACCCAGAGTATCATTTGGTTGTCAGCAGCAGGGTCTGGGTTCAAATTCAAGTTCAATTATTTGCAGAGGTAGAGTCCCTGCTCTCAAGCATTAACAGTTTAAGGACAGGAGACCTGACCTGGAACTGTCCCCTCCTGTTCCCCAACCCTCCAAATCCCACACCTGCCAGGGCTCAGGAGCTCAGGCCCAATGGTGGTCTGGCTGTGAGATCTGCTGGCTGCCCACCAGAGGCTTCAGGACCCCTCCTGAAGTCCAGCAGACATCAGTGTGGCCCCTTGAAGTGAAGCAATATGGCAGAGAAGTTCCTTTGAATTGTAGAAGCCACTGGGAAGACTTTCTCTAGTCTGTTTTTTTTGTTTTGTTTTGTTTTTTTCCTTCCTTTTTTTAAACCTCTCTGAGAAGGATGTAAGCTAATTGATCAGACTAAAGCTGTGTGAGTTCCTTGTTCTCTTTTCTGCCGCAGGATGAAAGCATGGCATCTTTGATGTGTGTGGATTAACACCTTCCTCAGCCCCTCCTTCAGTTCCTCCCTCTCACCCTCAGCAGAGGGTAAAGAACTGCCTTGACACTTAACAGCTGCGAGAACCGCCTGGGGGTGCAGGCCAGGGAGAGCTCTCCTCCTCCTCTACTATTTTGGGGAAGTCATCCCAGAATAGGTGAGACAAAATAGCAAACTAATAAATATGCAGTCTCTTGGAGACAGGAAACAGCACACTACACTACGTTCCCCTGGAGGGCTGAACCCTGGGCTCGGCCCCCTCCCTGCTCTTCACCGGCCTCCCCAGCCCAGCCTCTCCCTCTCACAACCCCACACACAGCTAGAGAGGGTCTGTGGGGGAGGATTTGAGTTTGTTCTGGGTGTGTAGATGAGGAGGACCAGGGATCCAGGCTCGGGGGACAACAAGCCTGGCTAACAAGGATAAGGGTTTGGAACGTTCCTTGTTTTATTTGGGAAGTTCCTCACTGAACTGGGTGAGTTTGAGCTTGCTAACCTGGAAGCTGGAGCCTTCCAGAGACAACATAGCTCTGACAAGAGGTGACATCTCCAATCGCCAACTGAGTTTCACCTTCCAGGAGGGCTCCCTGCAGTGTCAGAGTTGAATTCTGAGCTAGTCAGCCCCAAGGCACCTCATTCAACCCACTCCTACCCTGGAGCACCCATCTGGGTTCCTTTCCCACCCTCAGCTGGAAGTCTGTGTATTCCAGACTCCGCCAGATGCTTCTCGTTTCTTGGGACTCTTGAGTCTGCAGATGGGGTGCCCCACATTTTGCCTTCATTCCTTACGTTGGCTTAGTTAACTTGATGTAGACAAACAGGAAGTGGACAGAGAGGGTGACAGCAACTGATAGAGAGGTACCCTGCACTATGTCTCTGGCCATCTGGAAGAGCAGGCAAAGAGGGCCCTTGCTCGGTGCTCAGCTTCTAACTTCTAACTTCACACTCCATTGTGACTCATAGTCTTCCCAGCATCTAGCCTGGTGTCCACTGCCAAGTCGCCTTGGTCCTTCCCTTCCTTTTGACCCCCAGATCACAGATGGTAGTAAAGGCAATCAGCCGTCCTCCATCTGGCTAAACTGCCACTTCTCCCTTACTGGTTAGGTCACCTCCCATCTATTCCCACAGGGTTAGTCCCAGGAGCGAGCACACACACATACACACACACACACACACACACACACACATACACACACACACTCACATGTGCATGCATGCACCACCTGAATAAATCTTTTTCACATATTTGTACTTTTTAGTAGAACCATTGGTATGTCAACACTTGGAGTCAGAGAATTCTGCTCCAGGGAAACCATAAATCTTGGTCATATTGGAAGTAACAGGATCCCTCAGTTCACGGTGATGAAACTCAAAGCTTGCCCTGTGTGATGTGTTCAAGGCATATTTACAGGTGTTTTTATCTAAGTAGTTCTATTTGCCAATAAAGAGTTGGGAGTCAGATGTTGGGGTGAGAACCTGCTAGATCAGAGAAGCTGAGAAACAACCAGCTGACCTTTTTTTGGTTGGAGACCCAGCAAGATAGCGTCTCTCTACCTGACCCAAACCAAAAAGGACTGTGAATCCCTAAGTCTCTCCCTACTCCTTCCTGTGCCTCTCTCTATCCATCTTTCTAAGTCCTCTGTACTCTCTATGGCTAATTCTTGTTAACTAGTCACTGGCTCTGCCCTGCCCCTGATCCAAGATTAATTTTATTAACACAGTCTGGGAGTTTCACAGTGTGATCAAATATCCCCCAACAAACAGGCATTCTCCTGTTTCATCTCTTTGTAGCCCTAAAAGGAGACAGAGAAGCAGCCAGGGTCATCATTTTCCCTCAACAGCTGGGGAAACTGAGGCAAAGAACAAGTGACTTACTCAGAACCCTTCTTAATATAGTCTGGGCTCTCTCAGGGCTCCTATTCAGTGCTGGCTTCCTCTGTGCTAGGGTCTTCATGCAATAGCTCCAGCCTCCCCATGACATGGTCAACCCTTATCACCTTAAGAGGCAACTTTGCCCATCCCAGTAAAAGTTCTGGAGATAACAGAGAGTGACAGTGTCTCAGAGGCTGCTATGCCCCAGACCTGGGGGTAGAAGTGGCCATGGGCACAATTCTTGGGAGCTGGCAAGATACTGACCATCTCTGAGTCACAAGTACAGAGCCAAGGTTATCTGATTTCACCACCAGCACCAGGCCTAGCCTCTCTCTAGCCCTTTGGAGGGACAGCCCAAAAGCTAGTCCTCAATATGTGTTTTGATAAAAGATTTAGGGCACTTATAAGGGAGTCATGAGCNCTAAAATGCCCCGAGATCTGAGTCCTATGCTCCACATGGAGACCCTCAGCTCAACAGGTTCCTTTGCAGAACTAGGGGGAGCAGCCAGGAAGGAAGGCTTTTCAAGCAGTCAGTGCTGATACTGACTGTGGGATTNCCATTTCCTGAAGATCCTCTGACACTTGTGTGGGGTTGGAAAGATGGCTCAGCTGTTAAGAGCACTGGCTGCTCTTAGAGAGGACCTAGGTTTGGTTCCCAGAACCCACATGGTGGCTCACAACCACCCACGCCTCCAGTTTTAGCAGATCTGATGCCCTCTTCTGACCTCTGCAGGCACTACACAGACATTGTGCGCATGCACGCATGCAGACAAACACTCATAGAATGAAAATAAATAGATCTTTAAAAAGAAAAAAATCGTCTCTGTTTTTCTTTGTCTCTATCTCTCTCTGTCTCTCTCTCTCCCCACCTCCCAACCCCCAGACTCACACTGGTTCTACTTGGGCTAATTGTCAATCCCCATTGCTTTTCCTCTCACTAAAACTAATAATTTCCTCTGTATACAGAACTTACACATTCATAGCAGTCCTAGCGCCTTTAAAAATTTCAATGACTTTTCTTATCAATTTAATTATTTAATACATTATTCAAGTTAATTAACTTTTCAGAGTTGATTTAATTTTGTAGTCACAAAGGGTTTTTAAACTCAAGAAAAATGTTTTTTTAGAGTCAATAATACAAAATGAGTGTGTTTGTTATTGAAGTTTGAGCTGTAAAAACAAAGATACATCTGCATTTTCCAGTCAGAGTACCAGCCACCACCCACATGTCAATCTCTTAATATTTTGTGTATTTCTTTTTGTTCATTTTTTAAAAAGTGAAAATATGTGATTTATGCAAATTTGTATCCCTTTTCTCCCTTGACATCATGAATATTTTACAATATAATTAAAAATCCTAAGTGTAATTTCAATGTCTCCTTAGCATTCATTTTCAAGTTCCATGTTAGGCAATCCTAACTTGCCAATATTTAGCGTATTCTGTTCCTTCCTTATCATTGGGGCACAGAGACAAACATGTCTTGTGAACCTTTGACCCCAATATGTCTGTTTTCTCCAGCAGCTTCTTAGAATCCAAGTTCCTAGGTGAAAGGGCACAGGCTCAAGTTTTGGAGTTTCTTGATACCAGTTGCTAAATTGCCTTCCAAAATGGGTGGAAGAGTGTAGTGGCCACCATGGTGTCTACACATGGGTCTGCTGGATGAGAGCTTCAGAAACTCGGTGGTTTCTTGCCTCCTTTGGTGATCTGAGCATTCTTCCCAGGCTGTTTCAAGGGTGTTGATGGTCTGTCCCCACATTCTCTGTGAGTTTTGTTGTAATCCTGCCTATGGTGGTAAGCTATTCATCAGTTACCAGGCATCCTTTCATCTCTTACATCTTTTAATTCTTTATTTNTTTAATTTTAGTGTTTATGTGTGAGAGTGTATGTAAGTGCTCCACATGTGGGTTCTGGGAATCGAACCTGTATCCTCTGCAAGAGCAGCAAGTGCTCTTAACCACAGAGCCATCTCTCCAGACCCTGTCTGCTGTTACATCTTTGACAAACATTTCTCTGTCATTTACCTTTGCCTCTTTGGTTTATGAAGTTTTTGGTGAGTGGTCAGTAGTTTATCGATCTTTTCCTTTGAAATGAGCCAAACAACAAAGACCAATATAGAAACACAGATCAAAGCTTCAGGTAAAAATACAAAGCACNGGAAGATGCAGGCATGCATTTTATTCTGCTTTGTCTGAAATGCACCTGCAAGTCCAGCCGCACATGCAGCTCTCCATGGATATTTTTCTTTTCAGATAGCTTTAAAAAATATCCTGGCAGTAATATTCTTCATTGATGTACTGAGTGCTGCATGGATTATATTCTGCTGTGTGCTAAAGCTGAATTTCTCTCCAGTCTCTGTGATTGACAGAGCACCCAAGAGCAACTTAAGAGAGAAAGGGCTATTCTGGCTTAGAGTTCTAGAGGGATATAGTCCATCGTGGTTGGGAAGATACAGCCACAGGCAGGGAAGGCATGGTGGTGGGATTAGGAAGCTGACTGGTCGCATTGCATCCTTACTCCAGAAGCAAACAGAAGTGGGAAGTGGGGCCAGGCTACAAAGCCTCCTGGCCCACCCGTGGTGACATTCTTCCTTCACTGAGGTTCCACAACCTTCCCAAACAGTGCCACCAGCTGCAGACCAAGTGTTCAAACACATGTGCCTATGGGACATTTCACCTTCAAACCATGCTAAGCATCTCCACTCTCAAAATCCTATGCCTGAGAGTTAGTTCCCTCTTCCCTGATTCTCAGGCAGGAATGGTCCAGTTCTGCCAGTGTTGCTTTCAACATTTTGCAAAGCTGGCTGTTAGATGTGCATGCTTCCCAGGGCTCTAGCCTAGCTCTGGCTTCCTTCATCCGCTTCCCTCACTCTTCAACAACCTTGCTGCCTGATTTGCAACTGTCACCCTCTTCCTAACAGATCTGTTTTTATTTTGGTAGTGCTGGTGGTTGAACCCCGGGGCCTCACAACACACTAGGCAAGTTTTCTATCACTGACTGACACTCCCAGACCATTGCCCAAGTCTTGATATCCAGCCCACCCGCTTGCTCAGTTTTAGATCAACTGCCTCCCAAGGGTCTGTGTGAAGAGAGATCTCAATAGCCATCATTCCAAAGCTGAACAACTCACCCATTTCACCACAGCTCCCATGGCTTAGAGGCTATCTCCTCAGCAGTCTGGGAATCAAACTCAGGGCCTGATGCATGCCAGACTACCCCTGAGCTATATGCTCAACCCCTGAGGGCGATTCTTTGAGTTTGCTTTTCTCTCCAGATTTTGGGGTTGCTGTTTGCCCTATGACCTCAGTTTTCCATCGAAGTCAAGCAAAGCTACTGATTTTTCAGTTCTTTTCCTTTTTTTCCTCTTTGGGAGTAAGAATGATGATTTCCAGCTTTTATATATCAGATCTAAAATTTTAAAAAAAGATTTATTTTTTCAGGAAGTTCAAAAAATTCTGCATTCGGGAAGCCCACCCAATGTCTTGTGGTATGGGAGGTCTGGTGCCACTGTGATGAGCAAGAATGCAAGTGGAGAGAGGGGAGAGAAAGAGAAGCAGAGCAGTTTGTTTGCTATGAATAGAGGTAGAACTAGAGACTCAATGGTGGTGAGGAATAGCACGATGTGAGAGGCCTAAGCTATTACCTGAGGCCATGGTGATGTCCCAGCCCATGCTGCCCCATGTCTGTGTCCGTGGCCCTACTGCAGCCAGGGTTTGTGCTGATGTCCGAGACCCATGCTACCACCAAAGGCCATGCAATGTCTATGGTCTAAAGCCACAGTGATGTCTGAGGGCTGTGCTGAGCTGGTCCCACCCTTCACCTGGGCAGTGTGGGAGAACTGGCCCTGGTGGTGTGGGCTGCCAACCAGGCTCAGATTCAGGGCTTTGAGTTGGCCCATCCCAACAGCTACCCCGTCTATGAGCTATTGGAACACTTGAAGGGGCCAGTCTTGCAGATCCATAGCTGCAGGATCTCCATGACTCAGGACAATAGCAGGACATCTGAGAGGAGTCTCGGTGAGGGTCCAGTATTGACAGTGTAGCAGACTCCAGAGGCCTTGAACCAGACCAATGACTCATTGCAATGAACATTTGCAAGGAAAGCTCTTTGGGCAAAAGGGTACATTGTGCGGCACACTGCAGATTCCAATGCTACTACGACAACTGAATATGTGATGGAAGCAGGAAAGATGAGGAGTAGAATGGTACAATGTGTAACGGAACTGGAGACAGGCAGTGTGACAGGAGTGAGAGACGTCTCCAGTTGATAGAAGAGTGGGTTGTGTCCAGATGGGTCAGAGAGGTGTTTTTTGGTTTTGTTTGTCTGCTTTGTTTTTTATGTTTTATTTTTTTATTTTCTTTTGTGGGGGAAGTTACAAGGGTGGAAGGCAGGACTGGGAGGACTGGGAAATGAGTGGGGTTGGGGTGCATAATGTGAAATTCCCAAAGAATCAATAAAAACAAGTTAAAAAAGCTCTGCCTTCGTATTACTTAATGGTTACAGGACTATCAGCCATCAAGGTGATTGGATTTGTAGTTAAAGGCTCTCAAAAAAAAAAAAGCTCTGGGCCCAGGTAGGTTCACCTGAGGATGTTACCAAACACTGAATAGTACTGAAGCTTTGATATTTGTTAAATGCTCCATCTGAATGACTTCAAGATGTAATCCTCTTTCCTTTATCATTGTAGCCTAAAATGTGCTCCCACTTTGTGTATCTGCATATTGTTGTCTTCAGTATGGAACGTTAGAATATTCTAGGCTTGCACGCTCCTTGAACAGTTAGAGTATTCGCTTCGTGTTTCAGCCCATTTTCCTATTGTTCTACTTGAATGTTATCTCCTTCTCCCTCCCTCTCTCCTCACAATGGCTTTGTGGATGGAATTTGAAGCATGAAGATAGAAACAGACACTCCTCTGTACCAATCGCCTTTGAGAGTAGCATGGCACACGGCATGTCAGATTTCTGGCAACAGAAAGAGAGAGAGAGAGAAAGAAGGAAGGAAGGAAGGAAGGAAGGAAGGAAGGAAGGAAGGAAGGAAGGAAGGAA
>LZPO01017671.1:43978-57074 GCA_001675575.1 Neotoma lepida | reverse complement strand
AGAGAGAGAGAGAGAGAGAGAGAGAGCAGGTGCATGCAGGTGCTCGCACAAACCAGAGAGGCTTCAGATCCCTTGAAACTGGAGTTACTAATGTATATGATCCACTTGATGTGGTTGTGACTCATTTGACATGGTGTTGGGGGCCAAGCTTTGGTCCCCTGCACAAGCAAGTACTCTTAACTGCTGAGCCATCTTGCAAGCCTCACCATCTCTGAATTTAGAGAAAAATTTCCACCTCACACACACAGCCACCCACCCCCCCACACACACCACACTCACACATGCACATTGATCACAATGATTGCTCAAAAGTTTGCAAAACTTGACAAAATCTAACATAATCCCTAATAGTTCTATTGAGGCTCTTAAAAACATCTTCTAAAGTAGGTATAACCCACATTAATTCAGGGGCGAGGGGAGACTGATGGGCACTCAGTGGTTAAGAGTATGAAACAACTTTAATGAATAAAATAGGAAGTTAGTAATTTATTTTCCTTAGTAAATATATTTTAAAAATGAGAAGTAATGAAATAGCTGGGGATATAGAATTCATAAATCTTCTCAGAATATTGTAAACAATAATAACAAGAAAACAACAGTATAAGCCATCATAAAACCAAAGAAAATACAGGATATCTTTGAGAAATTCAAATTATTTAAATGACTTAGGAAGAGATAAAATTGAATACAACAAAAACAATATTAATAATCTATCCTGACTGAAAAAAATTTGAGTCAGTTCTACTTGATTCTTAAGGAACAGATAATTTCTGTTAAATAAACTTTCCAAAGCATTCAAAATATTAAGAACCTTCAAGACTCATTCAATTAAGTTCCACAATTTTCTCACAAAACCAGAAAAATAAGGAAAAAAACAGGGATGAAATAGATAAATCTTGTTTATAAAATAAGGAAAAAAAACAGGGGTGAAATAGATANATCTTCTTTATAAACACAAGCACAAAAAAAATAGTCACAAGTTAAAATCAGTAATTTTTCAGAGAATAATACAAATTATCAAATGGCATTTATTCTAGAAGTACATGATGTGGCACTGGGACGTGTATTAACATAATTTCTAAAGAGTAAGATTTAGAAAATATTATGCATTGCTACAAAATGTATTTCTTATGAATTAATACCATTATTAACTTCAAACTAGAAATGAATAAGTTCTTTAATGAATGAAAAATATATAAAATTTAGTAAACAGTACATTTAATAGAGAAACATGAGAAGCATTTCCACCAAAGTCTTGACAAAAATTTTAAATTAAAATTTATTTTTAACTCATACGTAAAAATGGTTCGCTATGCCATAGCAACTAGAATAAGAATCCAAATTAATCCAACAAAGCAAGAAAGGGAAATGAATTGGAAATACTAAAAAAGTGAGTCAAACATATTGTTTGCTCGAAGTGGAGTAGCATGAGGAGAAATAAATAGTATCAGTACAAGGCCGTTACACAAAACTCAATAGAGCTAATTAGAAAACTTAGAGACAAAAATCCAGCTCAATAGCAATAAAATTATTTTAAAATCCATGAATCAGTGTAGCAGACTTNCAAGACTTTTATAGGGAAAATTATGTAATTCCACTGAAGTGCATATAATTAAGCTTGAATATGTTTTGGTTAAGGAAATTCAATAGCATAACAATGTTAATTAAATTCGAATCAATGTGTAAATTATATGTAATTCCCCAAATATGCTAATGAAATCTCTTTCTTTCAAAATTCATCTGAAAAAGCAAGCATTCATGAATATCTTTAAAAATGAGTCACAGGAATAATGAGAGTATAAGCCATTAAGGATTTCATTCATTTGTTTCATAGTTTTCCTTAGAAGCTATGCTACTTTGTTTAGAGGGAAGTAGTTTTGAGGCATAAATACTCCAAGAATAAGGGTTTGAGAAGATAATAGTCTTTTCTGAACTGGTTAAGTCATTGCCTTGAGTGAGATCTTACCTTCTTCATAGTCAGTGTTGAAGATGGAGATTTGATGGGAAGGAATGAGGAACCTTATCTTGGCTTCACCAAGCTGTATCCTTTTGCTCAGTATAATGGAAGTTCTGTATGTTGAGAGATTGGTAGTCAATGGCCAGCCAGTGTCAATATTGTGTGGTACATGTTATTCTCATCTGATTCTAAATGTTTATTATCAAGGTTTGAAGAAGCCAGAGAGACGGGTATATCATGAGCACTGCCAACTCTCCAGATAGGGTGTGCNTATGAAGTTCAAAAACAATCCAAAGGGCCAAAAGGCATTGTCAACTTAGAATACACGTACACAATTTAAATTCTAGTCACTTCCTAATAGCTTTTACATCTTCTTTTCTTTGTGTGTGTCAGTGTGGCTATGTTTGGGTGTATGTAGTTGNGTGACATATGCCCACAGAGGCCAGAAGAGGGTGACAGATCCTTTGGAGCTAGAGTACAGGAGTGTGTGAGCCATCTGAAGTGGNTGCTGGTTCTGAGATCCAACCTCTGCCCTCNGAATGANCAGCAAAAGCTCTTAACAGCAAATCCATCTCTCCAGTGCCACTTCCAAGTCAAGAATGCTTTCTTGGCTGCAGCTCCTAGATTCTCCTCATTCGTTCAGCTTACAATTCTCAATTAGTCCCTTAAGAATCCTATGTCAGCAGATTTCAGTCTTAGCACCATTCCATGACAGCATTGACTTACTTTACCCCNAACCAACAGTTCAAGAATCCCCCAATGCTCCCAAAAGGTAACAGAAACGGAAGAAGGCCTGTGGAAATCTGTGAACGTGTACACTAGACAGTTGCTCCTCAGTAAACTTGGGAGCATGTGTGTTGGCCAAAATAACCCTTACTTATATTTGAAATTTTCCTCACTTTTAGATATGAGCTCAAGAGTTTAAAACAAAAGAAACAAAACCTGTGGGTGCAAAGGAACAAAATTTGACTTGTGTACAATATCTAGATGTCTCTCTTGTCGAGAGAGTTGGCTCTAC
Source organism: Neotoma lepida (assembly GCA_001675575.1). Classification (NCBI taxonomy): domain Eukaryota; kingdom Metazoa; phylum Chordata; class Mammalia; order Rodentia; family Cricetidae; genus Neotoma; species Neotoma lepida. The sequence goes on along the minus strand of LZPO01017671.1, from coordinate 54,099 downwards.
CTGCTCAGTATGGCCAAGTGACTTTGTCACACATGATTTGTTTCACCTCATGGTTTCTGGTGTTTTGACCTGCCATACACCTTACAAAGGTNTCCTGCCATTCACTGGAGACTCTCCTCAAACAAAATGGCTCCTGGCTTCCTTTTCCAGAGATTCCTTAACACCTCAGCAGATGTATACACATCTCTTAGAGCAACAAGTTCTGCATATGAAGGAAATGTGGTTGTTGATGAGCAACACTGTGCTCCTTACAGCCTTGGACAAGAGTGCAGCTTGTTCCTTCACTCCAGTCACTCCAGTGACTCTTCACAGAAGGTGCAAACTTTTACAATATCATTCTTTCTTTTCCTTTGAAAGGATGCATCTGGCAAGTCACGTGTTGGAGGAAAAATGCAATTCTGTCTACTCATCTCCCAGTCACTGGGTGGCCAGCTGTGTATTTGTAGAAAACAGATATATTTGAAACAATGTAGGCAAATGTGAAATGTGTTGTGTCTTCTTCCAGAGAAAGGGTTAAGGAATCACAACCTCCAANTTAAGAGACTGTGGCTGCTTTATCCTGTTAGGAGGGTGGGCNCTGTTTTCATAGTAATGAACCATAATTTTTCTGCTCCACAAAATTTTAATGCTGTCAAGTATGGTAAGACAGATGATCCTACTTAAAATGATATTTTACAAAGCAAAACAGATATAACTCAGTAACTGTGCATCTAATTGCGGTAATTGCCTCATTTATCACATGACTTAAGTGAGCTGATGTTTTCTACTTTGCTTCACCCATGTAATTCTTGTAATATAAGAGCTGAGATGCAGTGCCAGGCATGAGCGAGAAATACTCTCTCCTGAGAAAAGATATCATGGAGTGATGTTGGATTTGGGTTCCAGTTTATTGAAAAATCAATGTCCATTTGTATGACCAACACATATGGCTTTCTTCCAGGCTGATGATGGCTTTGGGAGCCTGGGTATCAACTAATGAAGTCAGATCATCTTACCTAGCACCCGAGCTACAGTTGGCAAAGTGACTCTGTCATTAAACCCTGGTTTATCGTTCCTGTGGAGGGTTTTCTTCCTATCTCACTCCCCTCTCCTTTTCTCCTGCAGCTGCCGTGTTGTTTTCCTCACACACAGATAACAGACTTAAGGCACCAAACTTTAACATTTAAAAGGGACTCAGTATGATGCTTGGTGCTCACAGGATAAACAGTTTTCTCATCTGTCTTTGTTTCTCACCAAGGGCAAGANCACACACACATACACATGCACACACATATGCACATACACTAACACACACTTTCTATATGGTCCTGATCAGCTTTGACTCAAAACTGACATTTGAACAGGTCACAGCCAGATTTCTAACAGGCTCAATTGAAATTTGTCAGTTTAGCTGCCATGGGTAAATCAACAAGACTTAATTTGTCTAAGGTATTAATGCATTTCAATAAACATACGCCAGCTGACACTTCATACAGTGCTTTCATAATTAAAAAACCTTAATTCCTCACAAAGCAACNCTATTTCCCCATTATTAAATGGAATGGCAATGTAAATTGCAATGCTGTTCTCACCCCAGTGTTCTTTCTCTGGAGTACACTCTTGGCATGATAGTCATTGGCCACTGAGGCTCTGGCAAGACAAGCTTTATTTTTCTCCCTAAGATTTGCCAGGAGTAACAAATATTTTGGCAGAAGTGCCAACTCAGCCACAGAGTATGTTTCTTGGGTTCTTATTTGGTCCCANTATGTAAAGAACTTCATTTGCAAAGACACTATGAAGTCACAAAATCCATGGGAGGAGAGAGAACCAGACATAGAAACTGGGTATGCAGCATCACACTGCTTTGCCGAGTAGAAGAAAGTCAAGGTCTTTTAACACAGGCTGCATATGGGACTTGAGAAATACTGCTACAGAGGAGACTAACTGGTCTCTTTTGTCTCTGTATTCAATGCTCAGCTCTCTGTTGCCTGGTACTGGGACATTTGCTCTAACTGATAGTTCTCTTTGGTTGTTCAGTCTGAGAAAAGGTAAGTTTCTAGGGAACTGCCTTCTATGACAAATGTCATCTACTGTCTAGAGAAGGGACACTTAAAGTAGGGTCCAGTTTCTGATGTGTTTAAGTGTGGTTGAGGTGTCTAGAACTCATGGTCAGACAAGACACAAGAGGGCTGGACTGGTGGCTTAGTGGTTAAGACCACTTTGTGCTCTTGCAGAAGACCCAGGTTTGGGACCATACTGGGTGGCTCACATATGCTTGTAANGAAAGTTTCAAGGGATCCAATGCCCTTTCTTGGCTTCTGAAGGCATCTACATGCACATGGTGCACATAAATGTACAGGTACATACACATAATAAATATAAATATTTTAAACAAACTAGAAATAGTAAATAACAAAGTATATATGGCCATAATGTTTTCAACNTTCTTAAAGAGTTGAAATCAGACATGAATATCTTGTTCTGCATTGACTATATCTGGTCTAAACCAAAAATTATAAAGTAGAAGTAAGCACAGATATCTTGAAAGATTCAGGCTCACTTAAAATTTTGAACAGTAAAGATAGCTATTTACTGTTGTATAATAATAAAATACATTAAGTGCTTCCTATAGGAAGCATAGTAACTAGGAAACCAATAGATAGGAGAATTAGCTAGTTAGAAAGTAGAGTTTACAAGGACCCCTCAAGGTTAGGATACAAACTCAGTGCTTTACAGATGTAATAAAGCATACCATCAGATGTTAATAGGAGTTGCTACCCATTTATGAAACTCTCTCTCTCTCTCTCTCTCTCTCTCTCTCTCTCTCTCTCTCTCTCTCTCTCTCTCCTTCCTCCTTCTTCTACCCTTTTTCCTCCTCCTCCCTGTCCCTCTACTCCATTCCTCCCTGCTCCCTCTTCCCACTTCTTCTCTGCCCATTCCTCCCCCTCTTCCTCTCCTTCTCTTCTTCTTCTTGTTTTTGAACAAATAATTTGTCCCTCCTATGTAATCCCTATTTAGAGCTATTCAAAGATTTAAGGCAGATAAAATTACTCAGCTCTATGAGTATTTGGCTGAATAGATCACTGTTAGATACTGTTAAAGAATNATTAGCTATTCACTATTATTGTTGATAGCCCTTTATTATAAGTACCACCTTTACTGTTCATTTTCCCTTTCACTAAGCTAAGATGTTGGGGCCACGGAAACTTGGTCTGTAATTTTCAGTTGTGAGGCCCTTCTACCTGCCTAGAGCAGAGGGCTGGCACCCAAGCAGCCCCTCTAGGGCAACTAAACAGACTGCCCTCATGGAAGCCAGTGACTTTGAACACTTCCTTAATGTTTTGAAGAAGCTAAAACTACAACTATGGCTGTCTGTTGCCAAAACATACTATAGCTCCAAAAGGTGCTTTATTCTAGCCAAGACTTTTTCAAACAGTATGTTCAAGAATGTTTGANATTAAAAGCCTCAGTGAACTCCAGTAGCCATTTTCACTCTGGCCAGAGTGGGAACGTTTCTTCTGGAGGTCTATCAGAAGGCCTGTGATAGGTACAAACACAATCNTTTATGTGCATGATTGACTCAAAGGCCCTTGCCACTTTACTCATGGTGGTTATAGAAGTAGAATCTTCAGATTACTTTCTCAGTCATTCAGGAAACACCTTCTTTTTTTGTTTGTTTGTTTTTTTTGTTTTTTTGTTTGTTTGTTTTTGAGACAGAGTATCTCTGTGCAATAGTTTAGCTGTCCTAGAACTCATTTTGTAGACCAGACTGGCCTCAAACTCACAGAGATCCTCCTGCCTCTGCCTCCCAAGTGCTGGGATTAAAGGCATGTGCCACCACTGCTCACCAGAAAACACCTTCTTGTGCTGCCCCTTGATAATGAAAATTAGATCCAAGAAAAGATTTCTCTTTAGTGATCTTTTCTTGCCTGTTTTTGATCTTTATCATTAATAGAATGGGCTGAGCTGGTGACCTGAAGAGGAGATGGCAACATTGGTAGCAGGAGCACTAGCACCAGCAAGAGGATACCTGAAGACTTCTAGAGAGTGGCTGGCAGCAGAAACAANGGGGGCAGAAGCAGGAGAACACAGAAGCAGAGATGAGAAACTGTGGGTTCTGGTTGCTAAGAGTTAGGAGGAAGTGGTCAACTGTTACAAGGGTGTTAAAGTCATGAGCCCAAGACATAACACAAGCCATTGTGGACACTGAGTGTCCCAAACCTGAGCTGCTGCCCCCCCACCAGGTACTGTCTGATGTTGCCTTTCACCACCACCTAAAGCTAAGGATTGTCATGGCTGCACAGTGCTAGGGATGGTGATGGTTAAAGCAATATGCCTTCAGTCTGACTATTGACAGCCACATGTGTCTGGATTCTAAGGCCTGGAACAACAGACCTCTAGCTCTTAGAATTTCATGCTATAAGCTTCTGGGTCTGCTAGGGTAGCCCTAGCCTTGGAGACCTCACTAACACTAGAAGAGGTTCTCTTCACTAACTTGAGAATTTTCCATCTAGGGCAAAAGGTTCTGGCCAGGTGATAGTAATGGAATGATTTTAAGAATTTGCAAATGAGAAAAGTGAATTCTACATTTACTGAATGTGCATATGTTCTAGGCATTTTCCATGTTGTATCATTTAAGTCTTAAACCTTAAAGATAGTATAGACTGTTCAAGTTATAGATTGTAAAACCACGGGTCACAGAAATGTATGTATACCCTTTGCCCAAGGTAACAAAGAGAGAGTTGATTTTGTATAGCTATGTATGTAAGAGTCACATATTGTTGTAGTTTCTAAGTGTCCACTTAAGTCTTGCTCCTTTCACAGCATATCCAGTAATAATACTGAAACAACTGCTAATGTCACCTTCAGATGAATAAATTTAATAGAAAGTTTTCCATCATCACCTACCATCAGGCTTAGCAACTGTTACTCATGACACAGTCCCTTCCTTGGGTTATCCTTCATCTTCACTGACCCTCCTGTTCTTTCCCCACCTAATGAGAGACGTTCTTGCCTCCACTCTTAGCTCCTGGCTTTTCCTACTANTTCCAGATCATCTTATTACTGAGAAGCAGGCATAATGTGATTATATTGCCAGACCAGATTTCTAATTTTTAAGTCCACTATAAGAAAATGATCAATTTCATGTCAATATGNTATCAATAGAATTATCAACATTTCCAAGTTAAAATTTAAAAGTACACCAATTGATTATATTCTACCACCCCAAATAAGTCTAATGAGCTAAAAGAAATACCCTTTCTTTCGTAGTATCTTGTATTACAATGCCATCATGGCTCACATTTGCAATTTTACATTTATTTGCATGATTTGCCATTCAGTAAAAATATAAATAGTGTAGGTTTTCTAATTGTTTGAGATTTATTTCATAAATAGTGAGAAGCAGCTGCAAAATAGTCAGGTAAAATTCTGTTTGTCAAGGACAACGACATCTAGCAAGTTACTGAGAGATATGGCAAAGGAAATGGGGGATTGAGGAAGATGCTTTAGTGAAGGATGCCTGCTCTGAGGAGGTACCAAATAATCTGAGACCTGAATGATGAAATGGAGGAAACCACATGGATGTGTTGAATAAGAGTATTGAAAACAGAAGGCACAGTCAAGATGGAGATAATTTGTATATATTCTAGTCACTAAATGTAAACCTGGGGTACAGTGCAAGAGGTACAGNGCATGTGGCTGCCCATTGGGGGAGTGATCCCTATAGGATAGGGATAGTCTCTGCAGATCTTTGAACTAATAAAGAAATAAAACATTAAAGAAGAAAGCTGAGTTACCAGCTGACAGAAAAGCCACACTTATGAGAAAAGCTAAACAAATACTGGAAAAGGAACCTGGCTGGGGGTATTCTACTTCCATAGCATGCTCTTTTTAGGAGAGAGAGATGGTAAGATGTAGTGGGCCTTTATCTGATGTGTCTAAAGTCACTACATGGTCAAAAAAAATCAAACAAACAGAAAAAAACCAATGAGTTCAGAAAACTGTTTAGCTAGTATGGTCCTTGCATACAAAAGATTGAGCATAGAAATTCTATTGACATCTAATTGCTGGCATGTGCAGGCTGATAAGTGTTACCAAATGCCTTCCTAAATAAGTATGGAGTGGTGTGGAAAGAAATGTGTCTCGGTTGGCTAAATGGTGAAAGCAGCAACCTATTAAGAGAATTATTCTCAGAGCTTGGATGTAAATTGATTTTATGAGCATGTCAAGAAGTCAATCAATGGCAGACTCATGGCAAAATAGCAGAGCAAAGAATAATATACGAAGCAGATTCTAGTCAAATATGAAAGCTCTGATCTTATCACACAGAATGTCCAGTTTAATGACCACACAGCTGTTCTTTACTCCAGTTTGCCACTTATGAACTTCAGTGATGTTGTTTCAGTTTCATTCCGAACAATTGTACATACACGAAGTGGTTTTTTTTTGTCGAAAGGAAACCAACTTTATAACCTTATTTTTTTAATCGAGGTGAAGTTTATGCAACACATCTTAAAGTCTACAATCAACTGTATTTAGTTCATTCACAATGTCGTGCATATTTCACCTCAATCTACCTCTAAAAAGTAAAATCAGCTCAAATTCTATCAATGAACAAATGAACACGAGGTGATATAGCCATAAAATCGAGTACTTAACTAAAAAAGGGAAAGAATATTGATGCATGAGGCCAAAAGAAAGAACCTTGAAAAACAAGCTAAGCGAAAAAGAAAAAGAAAAAGACAAAATTTTGCATATTCTGTGATTTGATTTATTTGAAATGTTATGTGCTATGTATAAATACAGATGTAAGTACAAATGTATAGAAGTATATAAATATATACACATTGTGCTTATAGGGTATTATAAGGGTTTGAACCTATCCAATATGGAAGCATGAGAAACAGATAATATGAACTTGAATTGCTATTGGAATCTGATGCCTAGAGTCATACTAGAAAGATGAGATGGTTTGGGGGAGGGGATAGAAGGATAAGCTGGAACCTGTGGATTAGGCTGAAACTCTACAAAATGAGTTGGAACCCATGTGACTTCCTCATCTCCTCCAAATTCCTATCTTTAATAATGATGGCCTTTTATTTTCAGAAGAACTTGTACCCTTTGTCACAGAACTAACTGTTACCTAATCTAAGAGTCAGACTACTAACTCGGTGCAGGAGATACAACAGCAGCTGGAGGAACTGGAGGCCAGGATGCTCCCATTCCTCAGCTAGGAAGTAAGAAAGTCAGCACCAACCAGCATGGGCTACCAGAGGACCAAAGATCTGAGCCATGTCAACCTTCTCTGCTCCAGAAGAAGATATCTGGATTTGAACTGATTGGCTGAAGGACACATACATCTGGAAAATAAGTTTCCAGCTTAGCTAAAATGATGTGAGACAAATCCTTTTCAGTCTCCAAGGATGCTTAGAGAAACAATGAGTAAGCAAGTGTGAGACCAGGTTTTGGCAAGCATTTTAATGCTTCCCTTGCCTATAGAATGTTCAAAAAGTATTTTGTAAATAACTTATATAGATTAGAAAATAGATTGAGAATGTTTCCAAGACTCTTATTTCACTATGGCCTCACAACAACTCTACAGTATATTTAAAAATGTGTATTGACATTATGAAAATGTGGCACAGAGGTACAGTTTGCTAAGTAGCCTAGGTAGCAAGTTGCTAAGCAAATAAACCAAATTTAGATCCATCTCACTACAATGTCCACACTCTCTCTGGTGTACCACTCTGTCCCTGCACCCTTACTCTGCTCTACTCTATTTTGCATATAGAGAAGCTTTCTATTTTTCTTTCTAGCTTTTCCTTTTTCCAGGAATAAGAGGGACTATATACTTCCTCTTCTATGTGGCTGTCCTGGAAGATAAAGCTCTGATATTTGTACTTTTTCAGGGATTGTATGAAGTTCTTCAGCTAAATGGACATTCACCATCTGCCACTCATACTCTACCCTGAAGCAACAGACAAGTAAATTCTTACGTAATTCTAATTTACATGTTTGTTGGTGAATCTTAGAGATAAACACCAATATGTGCCATTTTGAAATGAAAAAAATGTTTAATATTATCACAAAATATTTGCATATTATTTATATAGCCAAAGAAGCAAATTAAATAATCATATATAACCTTTGCCTATGATGCGGAATCAAAGTGATAATAGCTAACATTTTTTAGAACTATGTGCATGTTGTTTTGCTAAGAGNTACATGTGAATCATTTAATACATATTAATGACCACTGAATGGAAAAGGTAATTATATATTTTGATTAATGCAAATGATTTTAAAAACTTGCTCAAAGGCATAGGTAATAAANTAATTTCATCTATTTAATTGTGAAACACTTGATCTTAATTATTATATCATTTAAAACTCATTAGCAAGTATTTCTGATTATTTAACAAGTATCAATGGAGTGACTATTAGGCGTTCAAATAATGACGCTAAATTAAAACAGCATGAGACAGGATAAAATGGTGAATATAATTACAATCATAGCTTTGTGTTCTAATAACTGTTTTCAAAGCTATTTTTCTGAAAGATATACTAATGTGTGGCAGATGNAAGCACAGTATTTGAAAAGCATCCCTGCAAAAGTTGAGTGCTTGGTAATCCTTCACATGAGGACATTGAAATTGCTGATTCTGTTTTCACAGACAGCAATTAAATATAATCTTATAACTGTAACACTGATTGATTGAAAATTAGCACAATTTATGAACATGAAAACAAACTAGCAAGAGTAGTCATTGATTTTCTCTTTTTATAACTACACATAAAGAATGGAAAAGTATAAACTATGGTAGCAAAATGCTCATGGAGGTTGCTGCTGCTGGTACAGCAGGTCCCCTTCTCAGGCAGCAGATCCCCTTCTCAGGCAGAAGGTCCCCTTCTCAGGCAGCAGGTCCCCTTCTCAGGCAGCAGATCCTCCTTCAGGCTGTTTTGGACTTTTCTTTTGCTATCTATGCTGTTGTTTCTTTTCTTCCATTCCTGATTTTATGCCATTTCTTCTCTGATCTTTGATGCTTCTATACTACAGAAGCCATGAAGTTTGGCTGGACTGGGAAATTACATTTCTTACAGAATATGAAGGATGGGATGGCAGAAGCACAGGTCATACTGATCTTATAGAAGATTGGCTATTTCCTAGTTTTCCTACATCACACATTGGATTTGTGGATTTCCATTTGGTCCATGTTTTCTTATTANAAGGAGTCTTTTAATCTAGAATTTCAATGGATGTTCTTGTTAATGGACTCACCTAGACAACTCCTTTCAACATGGGATGAGAAGTGTATCTGTTTAAATAATTCAGTGCCATAGTACTCTTAAAACAACAATGGAAGCCTCTTAAGGTTTTAGAGTTGACCACTTCAATATCTACTGCCATGTGGACCCATGTCTATTCTGAAAAGCAAGGGACTTTAAAAGAAATATAGCGTTTTTTTTGTGCTTGAGAGATAGCTCAGTGATTAAGAGCATGTACCACTCTGAAAGAGGGTCAGAGTTCAGTTTCCTGCACACACAATGAGCAGCTTACAATTGTCTGTAGCTCCATCTACAGGTGATCTGATGCCCTCTTCTGGTCTCCAAAGTCACCTGCATTCACATGCACATTATCTGCCCACACACCCACACATAAATAAAATAAAACTTAACAAAACCTAGTGTTTTCCAAGTTATAATATTACTACTTTTTTGCATGCAATGATTGTGTTATTAAATATGAAGCAGAATACTCAACAATTTCTACACAACATATGTAGTAGACTCTTCCTATAAAACTATTCCTGGAAAATAATCTTGGCTTGGCTTTAGTGTCTCTAAATGTGAGGATTAGTCCAAAATTGACTTTCTGGAAAGGCTGACCAGACAGCAGTTAACAAATCACCCACGAACAGAAAAAAATTCCCGGACAAGCTGGGCAAGATCTGAGCTCTTCTTCCCATCAATCTCTAGCCAGCCACTGCCTGTTGTTCTCGGAATCACAACTGCTCTTCTATTCTTCTCTTCTCTTCTCTTCTCTTCTCTTCTCTTCTCTTCTCTTCTCTTCTCTTCTCTTCTCTTCTCTTCTCTTCTCTTCTCTTCGCCTCTCCTCTCCTCTCCTCTCCTCTCCTCTCCTC
>LZPO01017670.1:65342-90696 GCA_001675575.1 Neotoma lepida | reverse complement strand
GAGTGCTGGGATTAAAGGCATGCGCCACCACTGCCTGGCCAATTCATAACTTCTTTAGTTACTGTTTTAGAGAGAGAGAGAGAGAGAGAGAGACAGACAGACAGACAGACAGACAGACAGACAGACGGGGGGCGGGGAGAGAGATACATATGTGTAAATACCACCAGTTGAGTCCATTTAGTGTTGCTCATATGTATATGTGTTTAGGGATGACCACTTGGGACTAGATCCCTATCAGAGGGATCATCCCTGAAGAAGACTGATTCTCCCTTTGAGCAGCCATTAATTGCCTGAAGTTCTTCACCTAGGGGTGCGGCTTCGTGAGATTTCTGCCATCCATGTGGGCATGTCAATTTGTGCTGTCATTAGGCAGGTCTTGTTTTAGGATGACCATATTGTTACGATTTCATGGATGCAGGTCATATATAGAAAACACTATCCCACAGTGGGCACATATATAGGAAACACCATTTCATGGTAGACGTCCTGGTCCCCTAACTTACAATCTTTCCACACCCTCTTCCACAATCTTCCCTGAGTCTGAAGTGTAGGGATTGTATTGTAGACGTTAGTTATTCTCTACATTTTGGTCCACTGTGGATTTCTGTGATGGTCTCCATTTGCTACAAAAAGAAGCTTCTTTGATGAGGGATGGGAGCTGCACTTCCCTATGGGTGTGAGAGTAGGTGTTTATTTCTGTCTGTGTAGCAGGAGTCTTCCTCAAGGGGACCCAGTCTCTTCTTCATTTCAGGGATTCTGAGTGTAAGAACTGGCTCAAATCTGAAAATGTTGTTACTTAGGGTTATGCTGATGTAAACTGGTGAAATCACTCATCAAGTGTTTACTGCACTTCCTCCTGAGTTATGACCTCTTTAAGGGTCCTGGGGCTTCAATCTAGAGGAAGTTCATTTGGCAAGGCAAAATCCCTCAGAAGAGATGATCATGGTTCTTCAGACAAGAAATTAACTTCCTAGACAGAAAAGAAGAACTGGTCCTATTGACAGAGAGGCTTAGGAACTGCAGTTGCCCGCTTTCATGGGGTTTACCCCCATGTCTCCATCTGAATGCTCAGGATCCCAACTCCTTGGCAATTAACACCCCAACTTTAACATGGGAAGCCCAATGAGATAGGACATAGATTTGTATTGCATTTTGGCCATTTGTGGAACAGATTATAGATGTGGCCTTTGAAAATGAGCCTGTGCTTACAGGGGATTGTTCTGTTATGGCCACCATGTATTTTGAGTCCATTATGAAGATCTGGAGCTAGAAAATTAACCCTTTGAGCTCAACACTTTCATTTTCTAACTCCCCAAGCATACACAGAGTCAAGAAAACAAAACTTCGGATATTGACTTTGTATTAGTTAGAGTTCAATAAGAAATATAAAGCACTCCGAGTGATTCTGAATCATTTAATCATCAGTGACACATTTTAGGAATTGGATCTTATACAATCGTGGGAGTTCTTGAACAGTTTATGTGCAGTTGTTGCTGTTATGTACCTGTGTATTAAAACACACATGTAGTCAGAAGTTTTCCTGTGTACTGCCTGGCCCGCAGTAGGGACAAGTCTCTCCCACTTGTGTCCCAAAGCTGCTTAGTCCCAAGTAAACACACAGAGGCTTATATTATTTACAAACTGGATGGCCTATGGCTCAAGCTTCTTGCTAGTTAGCTCTTATAACTTAACCCATTTCTGTTTATCTGTAAGTTGCCACATGGCTCCTTGGCTTACCGGTACTTTCACATCTTGCTTCTCCTGACGGTGGCTCGCAGCGTTTCCTTCCTCTCCTTGTTACACACACACATGCATATATGTAAATATATTGTACATATATGTTTGATATGTATGTATGGTATACTGTTGTGAATACACACACAATTTAGATGCATGAAAAATCTGTAATTCCTGGCAAAAGAGGGACCTAAGATAACTTGTAACTCTCTGTGTACAAATTCTGAGAAAAGCCAAATGAAGTATTCAAACTTCTGTGAAATAGAGAGCTGAGCTTGCAAGAAAAAAAGGGAAATACTTCAATCCCAGAAATGAAAAAGGAACTGAAAGGCAGCCTGTAAGGCCTGTGAAGCAGTGGGGCCTCACAGGGATTATTTGTATCTGTGGTGAAGGGTGTGGGCTCTGAGGACCACAGTGTATGAAATAAGGATATAGAACTTCCATGATGTGGTGAGTGAATCTGAAGTTTATGAAGAAGCCAAATTATTATGAGGCTGAGGCTAAACTCCAGTCAGGGACAAAATAGGAAAGAAAAGCAGGTGAGGGGACAGGATGGAGGTGGGCAACTGAACAGCGGCAAGAGACATGAAGACATCTCTTTCTTCCTCATGAACTAAGGAAAAAAGGAAGGAAAGGAAGCCTAATAGAAGAAGGTGGCATCACAGTCCTAGAGCCTGTATAGGCACGATATTCAAATATTACTGTCCGTGTGGTCCAGGAATCTGGAATGTACAATAAGTATGTGAAATGCAGTGATCAATGAATGAGCAGTGATGTTGACAGTAAAAACACCAACAGAGTTTTGTGGGTATGATTTCAAGGTGGATTTAACATAGAAGAAAATGATTATATGTAGTATAGAGATTTGCTGAATTTAAGAAGTTTTAATTTTCCTTCATTATTTATAAGGAAGCAAGAAGGGCTATTTGAATAAATTTTTGTTGATTAATTATATATGTAGAATTTTTGAGGTTATTTCAATGTAAACATAGAAATAACTTTGAAACCAAAAGGCAGCAGAGGAAGTAGTGTGTGATAAATCCAATGGATATTATGCAGAAAAGAAAATGGGAATAAAAAACAGGGCAGGGCTGGTGAGATGGCTCAGTTGGCAAAATGCTTGCCATCAAGTCTTGACAACCAGAGTTCAGTCCCTTGAACCCACATAGTAGAAGAAAAGAACTGATTCCTGGAGGGGGTCCTCCAAGATCCACATGCATGCTGTGCCTTCCTACTCTAAATAATAATAAATAAAATTTAAAGGTAATCATTTAAAAATTAGGGAAAATGGGAAGCACAAAATGAAGTTATAGAAACAGACCCAAACAAACATAAAACAGTCACTATAAACATAAACTGTCTAAATTCATCAGTCTAAATACAGAGACTCGGATTGCATTAAGTAAGTAAAACCAACTTCATAGTATAGTTCATGTGACGATTTCAAGATATAAATAATAAGATCATGTCATCCATACTCCAGGCCAGGCTTCACACTAAGGAGTAGTTAGCCAGCACAAACTGAAGTAGATGGATGTTTTGAACAGAGAGAGAGAGAAAGAGATAGAGCACGAAGTTGAGTCAGTAGTAAGGTAGAGAGGATACTCTGGGAGGAGTTAGAGAGGGGATAAATGTCATCAAAATGCACTGTATGAGATTTTCAAAGAATTAATGAAAACATTATTTAAACAAAAGAATAACATCACAAATTCGAAAATAAAATGATGGTAAAAGAAGCATCATCAGCACAAAAAAGTTGGGCATTCACAAATGTATAGAATAAAAACAGATTTCAAATGAAAAACCATTGCTGTGGGTGAAGATGATTATTACATAAACATATGAAGAAGAAGTTATGTTTCTGAGCCAGCAAATTGTTAGAATATAACCTCAATTTTTAATAAGCCCCAAACTGCAGAACTCCAAGGAAAACAAATCATTAACTATAGTGGGAAATTATATTGCATCCTCTGCTCAAAGACTGAGTGGTAAAGACCACACAAGCAAATAATGACATGGGCATTTTGGCTAATATAACTAGTATGGTGGATATGAAGAATATTTGTAAAAACACATTGCTGTCAATTAAATATATATTTGTCTTAAGGGTAAAAACTTTAAGCATATAGTACATGTATTTTTTGAGACTCCCTACAGATTCCCATGAAGCTAGACTGAATTACATCCCCACCATCAATGTGGAACTCTCCCTTCTCCTGTATCATCTTCAGTATTTGTTGTTGCTCTTTTCTCTGCGATACATTCACTAGAGATGCCTTTCTGGATGCATTCACTAGAGATACCTTTATGGCTGTGTGTCTGGTCATGCTTTTCATAATAGCCATGTTTGGAATCAGCTCAGTTGCTCATCAGGAAATGACTGGATAAGGACAACGTGATTGTGGCATATATGTGCAACTGAATATTATTCACTTTAGGAAAATGAGTGGAAGTAGAGGTAATCACATTGGACGGAATAAATCAGACTTGGAAAAGCAGAAGAAAGATTATTTGGGAGTAGAAAAGGGACTAGTGAGAGTGGGGCTGGCTGACAAGAGAACAGAGGAGGGGCGAATCTAACCAAGGTACCTCATGCACACATATGAAAGTGTCACAATGAAATCCATCATTTATTCCAATTGAAATATGCCAATAAAAACTTACAAGATTGAAAAATGACTACATTTATTACCTTTTCCAGTGGTGGATTACAGGGTCAATGTTCTGAAAGCTTCCCAGGTATTGTCTCCTGTGTAGTCAAGATTGAGAGCCCTGGTAATACAGCAAGTAAAATGGATGAGTACATGTGCAGAAGACTGAAACTAGACCTCTGTCTCTAATCCTATATAAAAATCAACTCAAAATGGACTATAGAAATAAACATAAGACCTAACCCCATGAGATCCCTGGAAGAATAGGCAGGGGAAACACTTTAGGACAGTGATATGCACAATAAGGTCTAGGTAAGATCCCAAGGAAACAGGCTGCAAATTAGACATATGAGATTAAATCAAATAAGAAACTTCTGTTCCACAAAAGGAACAATTAAGAGACAGAAGAGGCAACATGCAGGATAGGAGAGAGCCTTGCCAACATTTATCTGGCAAGTGATTAATATTTGGAACATATGAAGAACTTAGAAAATTCAACAACAAATAAACAAAAAGGAGCTGGGTAGGATTCAGCAAATGAAAATACAGAGAAAGCTAATAGGTATACGAAAAAATGCTTAANATCACTAACCACCAGGGAAATGCAGTTCAGAATCATAAGGAGAGAATGTCTCACCCCAACTAGAACGGCTATAATGAAAAAAAGAAAAGGATGCTGGATCAGGACAGAGAAGGGAGAGCTCTTACATAGTGGTGGTGGAAACACAGTGTAGTCACTATGGAAATCAGCATGGAGAGTCTTTGAGAATATAAAATGAGAATTACCATATGGTCTATCAACCCCACTACTGGGTGTGTATACCCAATATGAAATCAATATATTGCAAAGATAAGTGCCCTTACATGTTTATTGTAGTTCTAGTCACAGTAGCTAAGACATGGAATCAGTATGGGTGTCCACTGGAGAATGGAAGTAGAAGCTAAAGTGGTGTTAACTTCTCAGAAGGAGGGAGTAGAGGGGTAGCCACTAGAGGAGGGGAAGAATAGAGGCACGAAGGGTGGGTGCTCAGTACTAACATGCAGTCAGATAGGAAGCCTGAGTCCTGGTGTTCTAGACCACAGCAGGTAACTGTAGTTCACAAAAACTGGCCATATATTTTATAAGAACTTGAAGAGCTGCGGTTGAAGCTTCCCAACACACAGGTATGGTGATTATGGAGACAGATATGCTAACTGCTCTGACTTGATCATCACACATTTTATGCATGTATCAAAGCATCACACTGTATCTCATGAATATGTGAGATTCTCATGTGTCAATCAATAAAAGAAAAAAATAAGGAGTTTATTTTTCATGTAACCATGTGGATATGTCTCATCCAGAGAAATGAAAGCCAGCTATAGAAAGATCATACCCTATACACCAAGCTTGAAAACATAGGCTAACAGAATTTGTGAAAAATGTGTAAGTTATATGTTACAAGACCACAAAAATACGTAAGAGATGATAGATGCCTCTGAGGAAGAAGGGGAGCAGACAAGTCAGTGGAGAACACTAAATCGTAATTGAATTACTGGATTTGTAAAAAGTCAATCAAACAGCACAGTATCTTGGTAAAATCTATCACATCTTCACAGGCAGGAATCTGAAACCTTGGTACTTTTGTGTATTTGACATATTTCCCACATCATAAAGGAGTAAAATAATTGCTGTGTAAATCTGGCCCGTGTCTCATGGATAACTAGAGAGTTATCTACGAGTCAGAGAAGGAGGCTATAAGCAGCATTTTCTTACCCAGTTTCACAGAATGGCCTTATTTTGGTGATTCTGCTGAGTGCCGGGATCTTTCAGGTGTCTATGGTCATATGTACGGCACAGTGCATGAGGAAACCAGAGAACAGCTTGTAGGAGTTGCTTCTCTCCTTCAGCTTTGCGTGTCCTGGGAATTTGAACTCATGTTGTTAGGCTTGCCAACAAGTTTGTTTGCATGCTGAGTCACCTCTCAGGCCCATAAAACAGGTTTCAAACAAGCACTTCAACTGTGTGTGTGTGTGTGTGTGTGTGTGTTAATAAAAATTACTAAGTTAGAAATAATCACCAATAAAAAGAAATACCCTTTAAAGCCAAAGATTAAAAGTGACTAGGGAACACACATCTCAAAGGGAATATTTAGCATCTTAGCTAAAAAAAAAAAAGAAAAAAAAGAAAAAAAAAAAAACACCCCACATCCTATTAAAAAGGAGGCAGCTTGCTTGTGCAATCCTGTCTAGGTCTCCTGTTCTGGCAGAAGAGCTCACTCCCTCTTTTAGCTCTTCACTGCCCTCTCCAGGTCCTATGGATCTTCCTGAGGTAGGGAAGGTCTCCACCATTGTCAGCAGTGGGATGGGGAGAGAGGTGATGGGTGCAGAAACACAGGAAATATTGACTTGCAATTGTTTTTCTGACTGTTGCTGCCCCCTGCAATAGCATAATGGCTGAAATAGGACTCCACAGCAACTGAGCTCCAAGCAAAGCTAATGAACAAGCTAGCAGTCACTAAATCACATAGGACATATGACAGTAGCAAGCTTTCCATGAGAAGCAGCATTCAGTTGGACATAGTGGCACAAATCTGTGATCCCAGCTCAGCCAGAGGCTGAGCCAGGAAGGTGGCTTGACTCCAGTAGTTTGAGACCAGCCTGGACAACATAATGAGACCCTGTCAAAAACAGGAAGAGGCAAAATAAAGTACCAATAAAGAGACACCTGGCAGACACACAAGCCGGTACACGTGGGCAAAGCCCGTGTGTTGCAGCGTGTCTGGATAGAAATGAGTTGTGTATTGCACAAATGTTAATGAAGTCCTTGTGTTTGTCAACAGTGAGAACATCCACACCGTTTTTCTCTGACCCAAAGAAGAGCTGCCAGGTCTTAGGAGAACAAGAGTAGCACCTGAGACTCAGAGGGAGAGAGAACCATAAACGGTGGAGTCCTGGGTATGTTGTCGAAGCTAAGAAGAGCAGAGAGAGAATCACTCACTTTTGGGGGAAGAAACAAGTGAGAAGATACAGATTGAACTCAGTCAGAGACAAGAACAGGATTAGTTAGAACCCAATACTTAACTTCCTGGGAGAGCCTTTATCTCCTGTCTGCTGGAACCAGTCTCACCGGCTACCATCTGCCCCTGGATTCACAGTGCTCACCTGGGTGCATGTGCCTGCAGTCCTAGAACACTCCTGGCATTTGGTTCATAAAGCAGTGATTCTCAATCTTCCTGACACCACGGCCCTTTAATTCAGTTCCTCATGTTGCAGTGGCCCCCAACCATAAACTAATTTTCCTTACTACTTCATAAGTGTAATTTTGCTATGGTTATGAATCATAATGTAACTGTTTTTGGTTTACCAAAGGGGTTTTGAGAACCGCTGCTCTAGAGGGTTAGCACTTGGTGCTCCCTTTGCTGAGAAATCCCCTCCCTCAATCTTTACACTAGTGGCTTCCTCCTTTCCCAAGGCCTTAGTTCTACTGTCTCCTCCTCAGGGGACTTCTAAATGGAATGCAATAAGAAATATTTGCGCCGGGCGGTGGTGGCGCTGTCTCTTATACACATCTAGATGTGTATAAGAGACAGGTTTTAATCCCAGCACTCGGGAGGCAGAGGCAGGCGGATCTCTGTGAGTTCGAGGCCAGCCTGGGCTACCAAGTGAGTTCCAGGAAAGGCGCAAAGCTACACAGAGAAACCCTGTCTCAAAAAAAACAACAAACAAACAAACAAACAAAAAGAAATATTTGCAGAATAAATGACCTTGCCAAAGGGGTTTTGAGAACCGCTGCTCTAGAGGGGCCAGAAGTGGAAGCAAGGTGGCCTGTAGGTACTTAACAGCCATGGAAACCAAAGACACGAGACACTGGTTGAGGCAACATTTCTGGGACTTCATCTGAGTGCAGACGTTCTGCTCTTCAGTGTGTGGCACAGACAAAGAGGCTCTGGGGCTACCCTTGTGATAATGAGCCAGAGGTGGGTTCTGGAGGCACCCTTCTGCTGATGAGCCTATATGTACTCTCTACGTACTTCCCTGACAGTGTGTCACAGCCAGACTCTGGATGTCTATCTCTGATGAAGAACCATGGTTGAGCTCTGGGAATACTTATGGGCCAAGGAACCTCATCACATCTGTGCTTTGGTGGTCGATGAAATGTGTGCAGCCTTTTCTCAGCTCTGGGGCGTGCTCTTAAATCTTTTGAGTGTTAATATTTTTTCATGTGAGAATCTAAAAATATTTAAAGGCTAGAGAAGCTGGAAAGGGATATTTACAACTTATATCACAGAATTAATTACAGTAATATATAAGGAGCCTCTAGCACATGGGGAAAATGCCAACGATGGGCTGGAAATGGCATCTACACACAGTACAGAAAATAAACCAAAGTGTCTTGTGAATACACGAGATGTTCAGATTCATTTACAATATCAAAATTTTGTACTAAAAGTTCACTGAGACATAACTTCTTCACCTATCAGATTGACAGCGTGTTTTATTGGATAGACTGTGGAGAAACAGTCACTCTAATATGTTGTTAGTGGGGATGAGAAATGTACATACCCCAGTGCTGGGGATTTGACATATTTAATAAAATTGAATATGCATTTACTTTTTGACCTAGCATTTCAAATTTTAGGAGTATTTTCTAGAATATGCAGTAATAGCATAAAAAGACTGTTGTGCATAGCTATGTTGTAACAATGTTCATAATAGCAAAAGATTAGAAACCTGCTCAATAGGCTATAGAAGATCCACTTAGTGGAATACTACATAGCTTTAGATAAGATGGATAAGATACTCCCACCATAATAAGTTATGTATAAAAGGGAGTAAGATAGGAAAGTACAATGTTCTAAAATTTACCCCAGTAAGACTAACAAACATATATTTATGAACTATCAAATAAATAAAAGAATTACCTGAAGTAGTAAGAGGAAGGAGGTGTGGAGAAGACAGACATAAAAATGAGAGATTTTAAAAAAGTTTCACTTTGTAGANTTAACATTGGTATATCCTTATAATTAAAAAAGTTAAATAAAAATCAAAGAAGCAATCCTAGAACATTTTGAAGTGACTTAAAAAAAGGGGGGGGGGCATAGGTATACATCCCTAGTGTGGTAAACCACTTGCAGTAATCCAGCAGAGGCAGCAACAAAAATAAATCAGTAAAAGCTTGTTGGCTGCTCACACCTAGTCTTTCTCTTTAAAATGGTTCCAGATATCTATGTGTGAATCAAAGAAAATGATCATGTCAGTACATCAGGAACCAAGGTTTTCCACACTAAGCGGAAAAAGCACATGCTATCAGAGGTAAATCCCCGCTCTGCTGAAGTTGAACTAAAATTATTAGTGAGAGCCTGGCTCTGCACGTCTCACTATCTTGCAAATATGATAAAAGGATAGGTTGTGACCTTTTATGCCTGCAGTATCATTAGCAGAGAGACAACAGGACACCAGGAGCCTCCTGATGAAATGCCATCTATGGAATATTCAAGTAAAGAAAGAGTAAGCTTGAATCAAACCCAGATCCCAGGTCTACCATTGATAGTGGAAATTGAGCAAATAGAAATATACCAGGCAAAGTGGTGAGGATGCAGTCAGTCGAATCCAGAAGATGAGAAACTGTACTACTGCACACAACAAACTGCTCAATTTATTCATCAAAACTTTAAAGAAAAAAAATAGAGATGAAAAGGAGACTTAAGATGTCACCCTAATGAAGTGGTCCAGTCCTGATCTGAATAAATCAAGTCTATAAAAACTATGCGCACATCCAGCTAGTATGCAAACTCTCCTGGTTATCTTGTATGCATGAACATGGTCTGATGATTTTAAAACATGATTGTGAATTTTTTAAGATGTAAAACTGATATTGTGGTTAGACTTAAAGGGGACTCATCTCCTTGTTGTAACATTTAGCCTCTGGGCTTTGGGTTAGTTTCCCTTCCACCACCTGAGTCTTCCTTGCTGCATGCTGGCCATAGACCAAATCATCCCTCAACATCTCACACATGGAATGACAGAAGCATCTTTGCACAGTGAATGAACNCACTGAGATATAGCTCTGCCCTCTGGGTAATGTGATTATTGCTCTTTGTACGTGTGTGTTTCTTTTTAAAAATTTAAAGTGATCTACATTGAATGAGCATTAGATATTTTCTTTTCAATGTCCCCAGGAGCTAATGAGGCCGCCAGTTTACTGAAAGTACTAACCCAGAAAGTTTCTCAATGAAGAGCTGTTAAATTCAACCCATTTCTACGTAAGAGTTGTTCTATGGAATGCTTTGCACACGGTGGGAACCACCCAGGCTGCTCTGTACTTGCTTGTGTAGGGAAGGCATAGGTCTGGAGGGGAGAACCCTCCAGGGCCACCACATCCCTTAAAGATGTCTTCGACTTGGACTCACTGTGTCAGGTTATTGGGCTGCCTGCGGATGGCTTCTAGTTGATGAGAACGCCAACAGGCGTAGGCTTGCTATTCCCATTATAGTGTTGAACTTCATTGATTTAAAATTTGAAACTGTGTTACTCTTACTTTCCCAGTAGATATTTCAAAAATGCAAAGAGCACAAAGCAGAGACAGTAAAACTCCTCTTTCCCACCTCTGCTCCCAGGTATCCCATTTCTTCCTGGAAGCAACTAATCTGATAGGAGAACAAGGAGACACAGAGGAAAGGAAAAGCAAGGGCCATAGTTAGCAAGGCTACCGGGGATGAGTCACAGGGCAACTGGGGAATGGTATAAACACACCTGTCCTGGAGAACTTAGATGGATATGTATACTGGTGTGTGTAAAATAGGGGAGATATTTTAATTAAGAGATGTAGCCTGTCTACATCGTTCTATAGTTTGCATCTTGCCACTTTGTGTCTCTTGGTAATTCACTGGGGAGGTAGCTCAGTTGGTAGAGTGCCTGCCAGTATCTCCTGGTAATTGTTCCATACCAGTGCCCAGGAAGCTTCCTCATTCTTCTTCTTGTAACTGCTCAGTTTTTATTTAACTCTTTCTCTACCAGTGTACATCCATCCAGTGTTTTGTGACTCCATTTTCAACGCAGCATTTAATAACGTCTTCATATAGGACACAGAAAGGATTTTGTTTACTACAAAAAGCTCCGAGTCTCCACGGCTCACTCAACTGTTTAACCCCCTGCTCCCCCCTCACATTCCACATCAGACAGGCACACATCCCACAACCTTCACACAATAACAACTAAATCAACTTATCTTTGAGTAGACAGCTCAGGACAGACACACCTGTGGCGTGCGGATTCAGGTTGGTTTGACGGGGCTGTGTGTCAGGTGGGTGGGGTAGGACTGAGGCAGCCTTGTTTGTTATGCTTGAGGTCTTTAGCTGGGGCCAGAGTCTTTGAGCTTCTCTCAGGGGATTCTAAAGTCTCTGAGTTGTTCAGAAATTGGCTAAAAAGCTCGCGGCATTGGGTGAGAGCAGTTCAGAGCATTGCCTTCACCAGGAACTGCTGGAAATGGGGGCAAGCGGCTAAAACACAAAACCTGCAGAAGCAGAAACAGGCCCAGGGTATTTTTAAACCTCTTACAGATAGGAGCAAACCCAAATTTATCACCAGCAGTCCTTTTAATGTGGTTTTCTTTTTCCCCCACCTCTCTTTCAAAGAGACACTTTTCTTTTATTTTTTTTTTTCTCTCTCTGCTCAGATAGCAACAGCTCAGCTCTAACAAACAGGACAAGTTAACACTTGTGAGAGCTACAGTTCACATAACCCACACCTCCCTTCCCTCCAGGCTACAAAGGCAACCATATCTGTTTGCCATCTTTGTTCCAACAGCAGGCAGACTGAAGTGAAGGGCAGCTGGGTAGGAAAAAGAGCAGAATGAACTTGAGCATGCTCACTTCTATCCAATCCCCTTCTGCTCCATTCCCACNTCTTCCCAGAGCTGGGTACACAAAGGGTTAATTCCCCAATCTCAGGGGAACTCATGTCACTATTTCCTTTCTCTGACCCATNTCCTTTGACAATTTAAGTATCTTTGCTTTATCCTCACAGAAATAACTATCAGAAATGTCATGAGGAAATGCATTCATGCATGGTACAGCAGACATGAGAGAATTATAATACTATATAGAATGAATGAGTGTTAACTTAATTTCTCTTCTGGGGACATTCTTGATAGCCAGCCAGTAAATGTGTGGGCAACGACCATTTCGGGTTTTAGTAAGGCAGGGAAATCTATGAGTGGCTACCTTCTATACACACAAAAATTTAGCACTGCATACCCCTGCACACTCTGAAAATACAAATGAAACNCTCTCACTGTTAAACAAGATGCATTCATACAGCCATATGCAGAAAGGTGAGAAAATTTGGCTTGAGTGAAACTTACAGTTATAGGCAATGATAAATGCTCAGACAGCCATCAACCAGAAGCCCACTAGGCTAGTTCTAGCCTGCAAGTCTTCAGGTTTAAGGAAGTATGAGGTTCTATCACTGAGTGGAGGTCTGAAGTTCATTGCTGCCCACTTGGATCTGACGCTGCATCCAGCTCTGTTGTGGACCTCCCCAGTTTGGGTCAGAGACCATGTAAGCTCCTCCCCTGCTGATCAGTTTATGAAACACACTACCTGCCTCCTTTAATACCTAGGACAAACAGACTTTAGTGGTTTGGATGGGAAAGTACTGGAAGTACAGATGGGTGCAGAGAAGCGCTGAGTGGATTGGAAGCCAGCAAGTAAACCTGTTCAGCTTCTTGTGCATTCATCTCTACTCTCATTTGGAAGCAACTTTTTTTTTTTTTTGTGCCTGTGTTTCTGCAGCTGTCAAAACCCCAAGCTTAACATGGTTGTTTCAGTGATTAGACTCTGGGTTTTGGGGTCAGGAAGTTAGCTTGGGGCGGGGGCGGGGTTTTCTGTGGCTGTCTGAGCAACTGTAGAATTGTTTGATCTTTTCAGGCTTTAGAATTGATATCTTGCTACCCTGTCAGCGGCCTTTGGTAGGGAGGGTATTTTATTAAAATTGCGTTTTACGAATGTGAGACTAGGTCAGCTACTTGACATTCAAGGGGACAGCACCGAGGGGCAGATACATACATGATACAAAGAAGTATGATGAAAAGAGTCTAGGCCTCCCTCATGCTAGGTCCTTCCCTGGCCCTGGAAAACCACACATGCTTTTTCTGGTAGCTAGGTTTTCAACCATCCAAGATTAACTAAACTTCATGGCAAAGAGCAGGACAGTGCAAAAAGTTGAGGAAAAAAAAGTGGACAAACCCAGAGGAATGCTCCACTGTTTAACTGAAGTCTTATTCTCTAGACAGAAGTTTTAATAGGAAACCATGCATTCTTAGCCTCCTCATAAGAACTGTGAGATCTTCAGTCATTTTCTTACTTAAGGAGAAGACGGGAGAGTAACACTCCAGGGAAGGAGAGCTCAAGAAGGCCTGCCAATGGGACTGAGGGAGCTGGCTTCAGAGGTGGACACAGCAGGCTTCCCAGGGGAGAATTCTCAGGACCCATCGAAGAAAACTCCTTTCAACCTTTAGCTAATTAGGGACTTCTAGAGCCAGCGAAGGGAACTTAATCCTCTAGCAGCTAAACAGAGTTGACAGTATGGTCCTATGAAACAATGGGAGATGGGAGCAGGTGTCTAGCAAAGAATTGCAGCTTGGAGGATTAGGGGCTGAACTGGCGCTATTAAAGCAGAAATGGAATGGGGGCCTCCCAGAGCCGCCCGGAGCCCCCTGGAGCCACCTGGAGCCATCCAGAGCCGCCCGCATACACGCATGTAAATCAGTTTCTAGTAGCCACATGGAAAAATGAATGCCATTGTTTTTGATGAATATATTTTATTTCACTCAATATGTCTAAAATATTACTGTTTTAGATGTATAATCAGTACTGTTAATGAAATCTATAACATCAATTGTAAATCTGAATTAGTTAAAATTAGAAAAAATTGGGGACTAGAGAGATGGCTCAGAGGTTAAGAGCACTTGCTATCCTTGAAGAAGAGCTGGACTCAGTTCCCAGTACACACAGAGGCTTATAGTTCCAATTCCAGGGATCTGATGCTATCTCCTGGCCTTCACAGGCACCAGGCAGGCATGTGGTGCATGTACACACACATACAAGCAGGCAAAACACTTGTACACATCAAATAAAATAAGTACATCTTTAAAAATTAATAAAATTAGACAAAATTTAAAAAATAGTCTCTCACTGGCCTAGCTACATTTCATGTGCTCACCAGTGCTTATGGTCAGTGGCTACCATGCTGAAGGGGAGAGTAGGGGTCTAGAGTACGGAACTGAATTACACAATCCTCCAGACTGGGTTCAGATGCTGAGTTATGAGAATGTGTCTGTTTTATGTGAGAACTTGAGAGTCTATTCACACTTGTCAAATTAGTTGTGTGCACTCAAACAGCCAAAGACAGGAGACCATGTGTCCCAGGTAGATGACCGCATTCTTCAGGAGGCAGTAAGCGCATGGGAAAAGGGCAAAGTTCACAGAGGTGGTCTCCATCCATCAGGGTGGACTGAGTTTTGTTTAGTAGCATACAACCCCACATCTGTGGCTTTACCTAATAAAACTTTCTTTCTCCCCACAATGCATGTCTTAGCTTGGGGGGACTTGGGAACATGCAGGAACTCATGTGTCCTTTGATCCACCCTGTTCAGTCTCTCAGCGCAGCTAGAGATCAAAACATAACTGATTGCAAAGGCAGAGAAGAATGCTACGTTTAGTTTTGAAGCTAATCTCTCTCTCTCTCTCTCTCTCTCTCTGACTCTCTCTGACTCTCTTTGTCTCTCTGTCTCTCTGACTCTCTCTGTCTTTCTCTGTCTCTCTCTCTCTTCCAGCAGAAAATCTTAACCTAATTTTACAGAGTGGAAGATGAAGAGAAGTCAGACACACCACTGACGATGAGTACATTGCAGGTCAGTGGTCTGCTTGGCACTGAGCTCTGCAATCCAAACTCTAGTTAGGGTTCGTCCAACCCTAGTAAACATTTTCACTATCTGTTGAGGCAGAGAGCTTCTCATTATCTCCCATCTTTCTCTCCATTTTGATTTCAAGTAGTAGTAGATGGAGAGAGATGTGGTCTGCTCTCTGTCTTTCTCTCTCTCTCTCTCTAAGTTAGCAGCTTTCTTTGGAGACAAAAGCACAGCTAGGGACTAATTAGGACTGAATTATGTTCCTTCTGCATCCTTACATCGAACCTCAGTGTATGCATATTTGAAGATGGGGCCTTTGGGGAAGTAATTTAAGTAAAGTGAAGTCTCTGGTGGAAACAGTGTTCTTGTAAGAAGAAAAAAGTTATCTGTGAACCTTTCTGGACTCTTTACATATGCAGGGAAGTTGCCATGAGAATCCAGACTTGCAGGGTCTGCAACTGCAACCAATGGGAATAGTACTTGGATCTTGGATCTCCAGCCTCCAAGATGTGAGAATTTTTTTGTGCCTTAAGCCACCCGATCTGTAGCATTTTATTATGGCAGTCTGGGAGGATGCACCAAGGACCTGTCCCACAGCCTGTCCTCTAGCCATACACAATGTCTTCCTATGACTTGGTGAGACTGATAAGTTACTTTGAAATGGAATAAAAGAGAAAAAAGAAGACATTCAGCCAGTACCTAGAAAACTCAGCCTGCTCCTAAAGACACGTCTGTGTGATTCACCTCTAAGGAAGTAGCTGAGGTGATCAGCCAACAGAATAGAGGGTGATCTCAGAGGAGACAAAAGGCTTCTTGTTTTCAGGAGGCACATATACCCCCAAATGAGCTGCCATGCCTTCATGCCTCACCAGTGCCAGCCAGCTAGTCAGTTCTACCATCTGTTTATTCTTTATTTTTAGTGTGTGTGTGTGTGTATGTGCGTGCGTGCGTGTGTGTGTGTGTGTGTGTGTGTGTGTGTGTGTGTGTGTGTGTACATAGATGGCTGTGTATAGAGGTCAGAGGACAACTTTCTGGAGTCAGTTCTCTCCTACTATAGGATCTTGGGAATCATACACAGGTCATTAAGTTTGTAATGTAAGCGCCTTTACAGGTTCTAGTCATCATCCAATCCTGACCTTGTTTTTTCAGACAGGATCTTTCATCAAGCTTCCTGATTTGGCTAGGCTGGCAGGCCAGCAGCCCCCAGGGATTGATTTCCCTGTCTCTGCTTCCCTGGTGCAGGCATTGCAGACCCATTCCGTGCATCCAACTTTGGGTCCTGGGCATCCAGCTCAGACCCTCATGCTTCCAGATCAAGTACTTACCAACTGAGCCATCTCCCTGCCTGAGAGGGTTTGTTTCTTTGTTTCTGTTTTTATTTTCAGAAAGGGCCATAAATTCTGAATGCTTGGATGAACACTTATAGCCCCATNGTTTGCCTAACTATATATGTGCACACACGCCCATCTGAACTATTCCTATCAAGAACAGAACTATTTTAAAATGCTCTCTTCGTTGACACTCAAGGTGAAGAGCAAGTTTATGGCATAATTATAACGCATGACATAAATTGGCTAAACCTCTGTTCTCGCTGTGATTGTGCTCAAGAGTTCCTTTTCACCTCGCCTTCCCACAATGACTGAATTAAGAATATCCCAACTTTAAGGCTGTTCTTCCTCCAGGGAATAAAAATGATGCAGTAAGATGAAGTGCCTAAGAAGTGATGGGTGAGAGAGAAGTTTTTGGTCCATGACTCACTCCTTTGTTATGGGAGAAGGTAATTTCTTAACTATTCTTAAGAGCTCTGTACCAAGGATAACACAGGGGTGGAGAGAGCCAGGAGGAGAGAACTGTGGGTACCAGAAGCCCTGGACAGAGTACAGCTCTACCCATTTGCCCTTGGGCACCTGCCAGAGCCCCAAGCCCCAGTCTGCTCATCATCACAAGGGAGAAGGTAGACCATCCAGGACTAGAATCCTAGCAGGGGTGGAAAGATGGTTGAAATCAAATATGAGACAGGCATTTCATGGCACTTTGGAAAATGAAAAAAAATTTATTCCCTTTGTACTTAGTATCTAAGTATATAGGATAAAGGATTTTAGAATGTTAAGATCTCAAAAGCACATTACTACTCTGCTATCTGGTTATAAGAATGGCATAGAAATGGTATAAGGACTGGACATGGTGACACACGCCTTTCATCATGGCATTTGGTGAGCAGAGGCTGGGTGTCCCTGTGAGTTACAGACCAGCCAGGGTGACATAGTGAGTTTCTGTCTTAATCAAACAGACAATTGCAGCATAAGAAGAGTGACCATGGACATCAAAATTACCCCCATGGGAAGTGTTTTTTTTATCATGAGTAATACTAAATACTGTGTTTGAAGGAGTGATTATGTTTTTTTTTTCTGGCCACAAGTAGTATACATCTAGAAGTAACATATTATTCCTTGTCTGTTTCATGTTTTGATTTTGTTTGTTTTGTTGTGTTTAGTACTGGGATTGAACAAAAGCCCCATTTGCCAAGCAAGCATTTTGTTTCTAAGCCACATCCAATCTCAATTTCATTTATTTATTTTTATTTTGACACAGGAACTATTATGTGGCCCAGGCTGGCCTGGAATTTGTGATCCTTTTGTCTGTCCCTGGCCCCCGACAATGCTGGGAGTACAGCCATCATCATGCCTGGCTAAGATGTTTTGGAATATCAGATCTGCCAACCTGGGTACTCAGGAAAGTGGTGTGTATGCACAGTGCAATTTTATTCAGCTCCCAAAAGGAACCAACTCATGTTGCTTATAAGAGAATGATGGAACTGTAAATAATTATACTAAATGAATTAAACCAATCTCAGAAGAACACATAGCACGTGGTGTTCTCTTATTTGTACTTCCTAGATTTTATATAGATGTACAAAGTCATCTATGTAATATGACATTGTAATGGTTTGAGTGAGCATGGCCCCCATAGGCTCCTATATTGGAATGCTTGGACCCTAGTTGGTGGAACTGTTTGGGAAGGATTAGGAGACGTGGCTTTGCTGGAGGAGGTGTGTCACTGGGCTTTGAGGTTCCAAAGGCCCAGGCCATTCTCAGCTAGCTCTCCCTGCCATGTACCTGTGGATCAGATGTAAGCTCTCAGCTACTGCTCCAGTGCCATGCCTGCATGCCTCCTGCTGCTTTTCTTCTCTCCATGAGAGGCGTGGACTCTAACCCTCTGGAACTGTAGGCCCCCAGTAAGCTCTTTCTCCTGTAAGCTGCCTTGATCATGGTGTCTCGTCCCAGCAATAGGAAAGTAACTAAGACAGACCTGAAAGTCAAAGAGAATCTACTTAGGGACAAAGACAACTAGCGGAAGGGAAAAGGGGTGAGAAAGGAGGACAGAGAGCGAGAGGGGAAATACGTTCAATACAATCCATACCTGTGTGAAAGAAGAAAACGGATGAAGTCATCACGGTCCCCCATTCACACGGAACACATCAGCCAGTAGGGGAAAGTGGAAACGACAAATGGCCATGTGTGCGTGACTTCTCCCTTCTCCTTTCCTTCTAGCAGTTTGTCTTTGCAGTTCTTTGTCTGGTTTTTTGCTATACCTAGATAACCTGATGGATTTCTTGGTCTTATTTTAGATAATATTGTTTTATTGCCACAAGAGGTGAGGTCACTCTCACTCTGCCCCACACCACATGACCTTTGTGAGTTTTGATAATGTTAATGACTTTTCCCTCATTACTTTGTAACTTCAAAAACTATAATTTTATTTCTGTTTCCTGGTCTATGAAACCATGGATGTCTTAAATGGAATTAGGGCATCATATTTTCTGGCTACTCCTTAGAGAACATGTATTTTTTTTCTCCTCTCTGCTGTTAATCTGTGTCTGCCACCTTCTCTGATCCAGAATTACTTGTTCATTCACGTTTGTCGCAGCGTCCGTCACAATGGTCAAGTGCTGGAATCAGTCTATGTGTCTGTCCAGAAATGAATGGATAGAGAAGATGTGGTGTATATAAACCACAGAGTTTTATTCAGCTGTAAAGGATGAGATTATGTTGTGTTAAGGGAAAGATATCCAACTGGAGATTATAAAATAAAGTGAAACTAGTTAGACTCAAAAAAGACAAATTGCATGTTTTATTTCATTAGTGGATCCAGATTTTATCTAGATACATAAAATCACTTTTATGAAAAAATCAAATTATGTGTATGTGGGTTTGTGTCAATATGTAGGTATGTGCAAGTGAGTACAGTTGCCTACAGAGTCCAGAAGAGGATACCTGATGTGAGCTACCTGGTGTGGATGCTAGGAACTGAGCTCAGGGCTTCTGCAAGAGTAGTATGTGCTTTTTTTTAAATAATAAATTTATTTATTTATTTATTTTACATTCTGGCATCAGTTTCTTCTCTCTGCTCTCTGCCTGGTCCCTCCTCCTCAATCCCCTCTGTTCCAACCCCNCAGTCCACTCCTCCGTTTCTGTTCAGGAAAAGGCAGGTCCCCCATGAGTATCAACAAAACATGGCNTATCAAGTTGCAATAAGACTAAGCACCTCTCCATGTATTAAGGCTGAGCAAGGTGACTCACCATGAGGAGTAGGGTCCCAAAAGTCAGTAAAAGAGTTGGAGACAGCCTCTGTTCCTGTTGTTAGGAGTCCCACAAGAGGACCAAGCTACACAACTGTAACATATATACAGAGTACCTAGGTCAGTCCCGTGCAGGCTCCCTGGTTATTGGTTTGGTCTCCATGAGTGCCTATGAGCCCAGGTTAGTTGATACTGTGAGTTTTCTTGTGGTGTCCTTGACCCCTCTGATTCCTACAATCCTTTCTCCCTTTCTTCTGCTGGATTCCCAGAACTCCACCTAATGTTTGGCTATGGGTCTGCACCTGTTTCCATCAGTTGCTGGATGATGCCTCTCTGATGAAAATTGGGCTAGGCACAAATCTGATCATAGGAAATGGCCAGTTCAGGCTACTTAGGTGATATAGCTAGAAGTCTTAGCTGAGGTCATCCTTGTAGATTCCAGGGAGATTTCCTTGCGCCAGGTTTTTATCTGACCCCAAAATGTCCCCCCTTTCCAGTAGTCTCTTTCATCATTTTCCTGCTATACCCCCCACAACCTGATCCCTCATGTTCCCATCCCTGCCTTCCCTCAGTCCACTCATGATATCTCTTCTATTTTCCCTTCCCAGGGAGATCCAGGTGTCCCCCCATGAACCCTCCTTGTTACCTAGTCTCTCTGGGTCTGTGGATTGCAGCCTAGTTATCCTTTATTTTACAGCTAATATCCACTTATGAGTGAGTACATACCATGTTTGTCTTTCTTGGTCTGGGTTACCTCACTCAGGATGATGTTTTCTAGTTCCATCCATTTGCCTTCAGATTTTCTGATGTCCTTGTTTTTTAATAGCTGAGTAACACTCCATTGTGTAAATGTACCACATTTTCTTTATCCATTCCTCGGTTGAGGG
The DNA here is from genome assembly GCA_001675575.1 of Neotoma lepida. Taxonomy (NCBI): domain Eukaryota; kingdom Metazoa; phylum Chordata; class Mammalia; order Rodentia; family Cricetidae; genus Neotoma; species Neotoma lepida. The sequence continues at coordinate 69,951 of LZPO01017670.1, read as the reverse complement.
ACATCTAGGTTGTTTCCAGGTTCTGACTACTACAAATAAAGCTGCTATGAACATAGTCAAGCAAGTGTCCCTGTGATATGACTGAGCATCTTTTGGGTATATGCCCAAGAGTGGTATAGATGGATTTTGAGGTAGATTGATTCTTAGTTTTCTGAGAAACTGCCATATTGATTTCCAAAATATATAAAGAACTTAAGAAACCAGATATCAACAAACCAAATAATACAATTAAAAATGAGGTACAGATCTAAACAGAGAATTCTCAACAGAAGAATCTCAAATGGCTGAGAAACACTTAAGGAGATGTTCAACATCCTTAGCCATCAGGAAATGCAAATCAAAATGACTCTGAGATTCCATCTTACACCTGTCGGTGTGTACTCTTAACTGTTGAGCCATCTCTCTAATCACCAAAACACACACACACACACACACACACACACACACGTATATATGTATATATACATATAAATGTGTATGTATATGTATTTATACAGTGCATGTGTGTACATACAAGGAAGTAGAAGAGATAATGTCTAGGGTAACAGAGAGGAATAGTGGAGAGAAGGAAGGGAGAGGAAATGGGGGGGTTGATATGATCAAAGCATAGGCTATACCCATATGGCATATCTTTATGAAACCCACCACTGTGTACAATGAATATGCCCCCAAAATTGAAAAGACTGTGTTCTTACCCTTAAAGTTTTCAGCCAACATGTCAAAATCTTTTTAGTTACATTTATATCATATGTGTTGTGAAAAGGCAGGCAAGAGGCCTTGGCGGGCGAGAACCAAGGAAACATGCCATGTGGGTGGTGGCCAAGGGGCCACGGTGGAAAGCTACTCACAGCCATGCAGGCACCGCATCCACATAGAAAGTTTTATTATTAAAGGAAGGGGGGGGGAGGAAGAGAAAGAGGGAGAGAGAGAAAGAGAAAGAGAGGAAAAGAGAGAAAAGCAGAGGTGCACACAGCCTTGTGAAGAGAGAGAGGAAGAGAAGAAGAAAGAGAAGGGGGAGTTCTCTTAAACGGAGATTTACGTAAGATGACATCAGAATGCTGGGCAGGTCCAGCATACATATACGTACATGTAACGCATGTTACACATAACACCGATTTACATTGACATTATGTGTTTATCCTTTTTGCATAACCTATATTGTCTAGCCTTCTCTCTAGACTGATGTCTTGAAGGCAGACAGAAATTACTAGTTATCTTCCTGAAAAAGCTTTTGCAGACAGAGTTCTGTACCCAAGTGTGTTCAGTACACTTCGCTGATTAAAATAACTAAAGAGTCACATTCTCATCCCCCAAATTACTGTTGATAATTTGAAGCGTCACCTCCAAGTCACAGTTTTGGAAGAAAATGGGCTTTTTTTCCCCAGCCCAGGAGAGCGCTTCTGTCCACCTCCAGGGAAGTGTTAATTACCTGCTGCCTTGCCTGTCTCCATCACCCCTTGAGAGATAACACCTCCCCTGTCAGGAAACCAAATGGACTGGCATTAAGCCTTTTTTAATTCTATAAAATTCAATAAAGGATAGGTGTTTTGTGTATTTTTGGATGTGGGTTTTGTTTTTGCATCACCTGGTACCAAGTTCTTGTTTTTTGTTCTATCAGAGGAAGTAAGGAGCATAGATTGGGGATGGGGGTGTGTGCTTGGGGGATGGGGAAACACTTGGTTTGTGTAGCCTGGCTGTGTTTCTATGTGGTTTATTATCATTTCCTTGGGGTGGTGGGATAAAAGCAAAGTCCCACCTAGGGCTTAAGAGGCGAGACCACAGTTATGAGCCATGTAGAAGCAAAGCAATTCTCTCTAGTAGAGTGAGGAACCAAAAAACTACCATTACATTTTTCCCAGAAAGCAGAGCTGCCTGTTTAAAAGCTTCTTGTGGTAAGTGCAGAGACAGTACACATGGAAAGTGGTAGGGCATGAGTCTACAGTGGCTTCTGGAAAGCTACCCAGGCCCCTGGCTGAGGGAGAGGAAAAGGTCTTCCAGCACATACGGAGTCACAGAATCTGAGAAGGAAATGGGTGTTGATTGGCTTTTAATGCTCTGTCAGTGTGCTTTAATACTTGTTCGGAACATGAACACAACAAAGGAAGAACTCCTATTTGGAAAGGTTATGTGGCTTTCCATCTTGAACTTTTCCGGACCTCCTGACAGCAGGAGGCCATTTCCCTCACGCTGGGCAGTCTTATCCTCTGTCTGTGTCACAGAGAAAGGGACCACTGAGGGCTTGAGCAATCGATGCCTTTAGCGGTGCACTCTCTGTTCCCACAGTGGTGGCTCAGGATGCTGCACAAACAGTCATCTTTTTCACATCCTGTGGATTTGCAGGTTTGGAGTCTGAAAAGCCAATTTTCATTTTTAATCCTGTTTGAGCCAATCTCGTTAGTCAGCCACGGCCTCCTTTTCACACTTGCCTTGGGACACCAAGAGAGACGGGTTATGAGCTGTTAATTAGCTATTAGGGACTGGGACACTTCCAAAGGGGCATTATTCACACCGTTTGAGGCTAATACTTATTTAATTAGAACTGTTCCTTTCCTCTCATAAATCCCTGGTTAAAATAAATTTAGCTCAAAATGTCTGCTCAGCTTAAAAGAGATGAGTGGTTAATTCAAATTCTGCTTATTATTTCTTTGTGACAAATGTGTGAACAAATGCCACAGTCCCACCAAGCCAAGCAGAGTGAGACAGGGGAGCAATGGGAGTGGGCTCTGTGTGTGTGTGTGTGTGCGTGTGTGTGTGTGTGTGTGTGTGTGTGTGTGTGTGTGTGTGTGTGTGCTGCACTCTTATATCTGGAGAGCGTTCAGCAGACCCCAAAAGCACTCTCCTTGGCCAGACCCTCTCTTATACTTTAGTTTTCAGGAAAGCTTTAAGAATAATCCCTCTACTTAATAGAGGCGGGGGACATTTGTGAGGGCCGGAGAAGAGCAACTTCATTCTTATAGACATTTAGATACTGTCCATAAATGCCAGAACATGCTTCTTTAACTCGAACTAGGGTCACATGCCTGATCTCTATACTGCTCTTCTCTCTCTCTCTCTCTCTCTCTCTCTCTCTCTCTCTCTCTGTCTGTCTCTGTCTCTCTCTCTCTGTCTCTCTGTCTCTGTCTCTGTCTGCCTGCCTGTCTGTCTGTCTGTCTGTCTGTCTGTCTCTCTCTCTCTCTCTCTCTCTCTCTCACACACACACACACACACGATGATGATCTTGGACTTCCACAGCACAGGGATCACATAGTGGGCAGACATTTCACATGGCTGTTGCGTCCCAAGAGGGATCATTCCAAGCTCTGTGTGGAATTTGAAAATCTTTAAAGGTCCTTCCTCAAAGCTAGTCAATGTCATTTCCACTGCATTTGTTTTTCGAAATAGGCCACAAAGCCAGCAGAGACTCAAGAGAAAAGGAACTTGCTATCTGCTCTAAGTAGTCTCCCAATGACAAAGAACATGCTCATCTTAATTGTACCACATTAAATACACCTGCATTTTGTTTGCTGACTGAGTGTATGATGTCTCTAGACCATCATTCAAGATAAGAAAAATGATTGTATCAGTCTGTGGACACAGCAAACATGATAGATCCCAGCATCAGTTAAGAGTGCCAAAGCAAATTTGTTCACATCATATGAAATATATTTGCTTATGAGGCAGACTCTCCAGAGAAGTCCTTGCCTCGGGGCGGGTGCACCCAGTGCCTTGCTGATGTCATTAGGTAATGCTGCATTCTTCTCGTCTTTCTTCTGGGGAATTTCNAAGTATTGGCTTCATCTTTTAAAAAAAAATTATTTATTTTATATCCTGCCTGCAGTTTCCCCTCCCTCCTCTCTTTACAGTCCCTCCCTTCTACTTCTGCTCTGCCCCACCAACCCACTCCTCTGTTTTTATTCAGAAAAGTGCAGGCCTCCCATGCATATCAACAAAACATGGCATCAAGTTGCAGTAAGACTAAGTACCTCCCTTTGTATTAAGGCTGGGCAAGGCAACCTAGTATGAGGAGTAGGGCCCCAAAAGCCAGCAAAAGTGTCAAAGACAGCCCTTGCTCCCATTGTTAGGAGTTCCACAAGAAGACCAAGCTACACAACTGTCACATATATGCAGAGGGTCTAAGTCAGTCCCATGCAGGCTCCCTGGTTGTTGGTTCAGTCTCCATGAGGCCACATGAGTCCANGTTAGTTGATTCTGTGGGTTTTCTTGTGGTGTCCTTGACCCCTCTGGCTCCTACAATCCTTCCTCTCTCTCTTTAGTAGGATTCCCCAAACTCCGCCTAATGTTTGGCTGTGGGTCTCTGCCTCTGTTTCCATCAGTTACTGGGTGTTCATCTTAAGCATGGCTCCTCTTCTCAGACTGAAGGGCTGTCAGTAGTCATGTGATCACTTTTTCCTCATGTATGATCAACAAAGAGAGGCCCATCACCTATGGTTCATTCTCTCTGTCTTTCTGTTTCCCTCTCTGTCTCTGTCTCTGTCTCTCTCTCTTTTCTCTTAGCATTTTGAGACAGGATCTTCAATGTTGCCCAGGCTGCTTCAGCCTCCCAAGGAAGTGCTGAGATTACAGCCATGGATCACTATACCATCTGCCCAGCTTATGGCTCTGTCTTTAA
>LZPO01017670.1:0-30774 GCA_001675575.1 Neotoma lepida | reverse complement strand
AATACTCATTCAAAAAAGGGGGCAAATGATATATTTTCATTAAAATGGATTAAATTAAAACCCAGCTTTTTACTATTTGTTGATGTAGGCCCATGACTGATGAGAAATACTATCAGTTTCTTCATTCTCTTTGAAAGGTAAAGGCCTTTTAGGGCTCACGAGAATTCTCAATGTCTCTTGATAGGAAATATAGTTGAGTGGTTAATATTCTGAATGGAGACTTAATTACCCTTTCCCAAGAGGTGCTAAGCCTAAATTCTACAAAGACCTGTGCTCTTTTTTTTTTCTTTTTGCAAGGGAGTGTAAATTAGAAATATCAGTTTTGTGTTTTTCACAACTCAATACACACTTTGGTACATGGAAGCATCTTGAGGGCTAGAGTCAGAGGGATCAACCTATTCCTCACTGTAGATCCCCACTTTGTGGCACTTTTGATTGACTTAAAAAAGTTTACTGCATGAAGAAACATGATGAACAAGAAAGTCAAGGTTCTTTCCCCTCTCAAATGTACAGTCATGGAACAAGAAGTGAGTTCTTCAGATACTATATCATGGGCTCTGCCTCCAGAGCCTGGACAGTATTGACAGTATTGTCTGGTAGGGACTATGCCAGACCCATTCCTTCCAGGATACTGTGCAGTGACAAACCCTTCTGCAGAAAGTTGACCTGCTCAATGTCTTTTGATTATACATCCTTCTAGGAGGGGCCTGGATGTCTCTGGCCATCAGCACTCATCTAGGATAGAGTAGGCTTCCTAAAGTTGAACTTAATGTCCAGCATCTTATCTAAGGGCTCCATCTACATACAGATCAGGTCCAGTGTGACCAACACATTTTCTTGCCTCTCTATGGCCCAGTAGAAATAGAGACTGTTCTATCACTTATAGACACTGCTGCTGTCCTTCCACTCAACAGTCTGCACACGTTCTCTTAGCAGCTGAGCCATCTCTCCAGCTCATTCTTTCTCTTCTTGTCTGAGGTGGTGAGGGACCACTTTCACGGCCGAAGTCTGTTCCCTGCTGGATGAATAGTAGCATCAATAGTCTATCTGAAGCCATCATCCTGAAGCCTCCAGCTTGACGTATCCCTCTCTGGCCACCACAGAAGCCAGCTTCCAGTTTTTTGTTTGTTGTTGTATTTTATTAAAACTATTGCTTTTCCTTTTGCTATGTTTGCATCACTTCTCTTTAGAAATGAATAAAACATCACAGATAATATAAATCCCTTTACTTACTTCCCAGTCATGTTAACTAAGTTCAAAGTAGTATACATCCCGTCTAGATTTTCTTACCTTTAGATATACATATTCTCAACATATGGCTTTTTAAAAATGTGCATAAATAGTATATTATGATTTTTTTTACTTTTGCTGCATTTCCTATTTTTCAGGGTGGTCTCCTTTAGCACAAATATAATCAGTAATTCATGTTAGCGATGGCTTATTCTACCACTATATCAGATTTATCTGTTGTCACCAGTGATACTGAGGCAATTTCTCACAACTTGATACAGTAACTAACAGCAGCCAACTGTGTGGAAGGAAGCCTTCTCTTAAGCATGTATGAAAGTTCCTAGAGGAATTGCTTGAAGCAAAAGGATTTGGTGGCAACATATGTTCATTTTCAACTACTCCAGAGCGTGTGACATTGCTCTCCAGTGACACCAGAGATTTATGCTGTCCTCAGCACTGAATGGCATCTTGTTTTCCCATGTCCTTGCCAGCACCTGTGTTGTAACACTAAAACTTTCTCAATCTCATTGGTATGAAATCATATTTTATTGATGGTCTTGATGTGTTAGTTGGCTATTTGTGTTTCTTTGTAAATTTCCTCTTTATATCCTTCGCCCTTTTTTAAAGGTGAATTATACCTCTTAACTTCTTTCTTACCAATTAGGATAAAGGATGAGACATATCAAATTACTCTTGAAGCTGTGGGTGTTTTACCAGCTAAGAAACATGTCTTCAGTTTGGTTATCAAATTTCAAATTTGTGTCTCAGACTAGTAAGTAGTGAGGTGGAAGAGGTGGCTGTGAATTTTCTTCCCAAGATTATGGGTTTTTTTCATTTTTTTTTTCTTTTCCTGGGTGATGGAACTGGGGAAGAATGTGACATGGGGCACAGAGCTCCGCTGTGTTCTGCAGGCCTGGCTCTACCACTGGATGGAGGAAGTAGGTGATTCTCATGTGGAGAGTGTAGCCAGGTAGATGCCTATCCTCTTTTGGTCCAGCCAGGCTTCCAGGCCTCAGTTGCTCTGGAGGAAAATTAGAATGGGTTCCACAGCACGATGTTTTCTTAGGGCACATCTTGGGTGACAGACCTAAGAAATAAAATCTTATGAAAGGCCTCGCAACTTAGCACTAGAGCATGGGAAAGAAAGTTTCTTATTAAATGTATAGTTAATGATTTTAAAATTACCAATTAATTATCAACTCCTTAATCTAACTTTCTGGCAGAAAAACCTCAGACTGGGGTTAGTGGTACAGAAAAATAATTTTCCACGTTCATGAAAACCATGAAGAGGCAACTCAATTCAGCAAGATGTGGAAACACAGAAGACAACATGAGCTCATCTGGACCCCGCCCCTTGGTGTTGACTCTGTGGACAGTTTATCAAGGACCTCTTAGTTGAAAGCATGGAAGAAAGCAGAAGAAAGCTCAGACAGGGGAGCAGAAGCCTCCTGAGGGACTGACCGAGTTATTGTATCATGCTGCTTCCTGGAAGGCAAGCACTTTTCTTATGGTGAGATTAGGCTGATGATCGTGTCTCCTGGGAAGCCTTGTATAAGAAGGAAACAAGGGAATTGGGAGGAACAGCACTCTGAATAATAAAGCTTATGGAAGAGTCATTACCAAACAGAATTCAAACTGCTGCTCATTTTGTATCAGGCACAACTTGATTCTCTGGGTCAAGGTATTATCTACGTCATAGGCATTTCAATGACTATGTAAGGACACTTTACTAAGTGTAACTGCTGCTGGCCCTCTCTGTAGCCTTACCATAGATGCTGGCTTGTGGTGATCTGCTCTATACACTTGCTATTAGTTAATAATGTACCTCTTTACTCTTAAAAAAAAGCCCTATTTTGTGCTATAAGTTATGTGGTCATTCCACCTTGAACTCTCCCTAGCTACTCTTGTATGCTCACACATTCAACTCTCCTGTAAATTACAAACTCCTTGAGGGTAGCAATTATGCCCTATTTTGGTCTTTGTGTTCCCAACTTGTATTACTCTGCATTCAGTAAGTACTCAAGACTTCAAAAACAGAAGAACAAAATTCCATCTGAAGAGAATTCCAGTCTTGAATATTTATTTTAATGCAGGTCCCTTGAGAGGTGGCCTTCTGTGAGCACCTGAATGAAGTGCATGGGGATGGACCCAAAGAGGAGGTAGAAGGAGTTGGAGGTACAGTGTGTATATGAGAAGTGCTTTCCTGCAGCAGTTGTATGAAAACAGAGACAAATACTGCACTCTCTTTTTGGTAAGGGTTGACTTTGAGCCAGTCTTTATGATTCATGACAGAAATAAAGCAAATGGCGGCCCTGGAAATATTAAAAGGCTCTACAGTTCTCATGGACCCTACTTTTCTTCCTCTCTGCAGTGAGAATATTCTGGGCAAGGTATTCCTATGCTCTGTGCAAACCTTCCAATAGACTTTATGTATTTATTTAGATAATGTATAGTTCAGATATCTCATTAAGACATCATTAAGATGCCTCCTTGAGAAAATTAGCTCAGGTAGGTTGATAGATTGTTCAAACCCATCTATCTAGTTAGCACCAGAAGCTAGATCAGGCAGAGTAGACCTCAGTTTACTCTTTGTCCTCCACTGTCATTTAATCATCACATTTGTCCCTCTCTAGATCTAGAGCATTCTGATTTCAGCTCCCTCCTTTCCTCCTAAGGTCCTCTTAATTTGGCATTGCCAGTCAGCAAAGCTGTGCCTTGATCAGCAGAGCCAGTCTGCACCAAGTGAATGCTCAGAAACTCAAGGGAAATAGGTAATATTGCAAGCCAATTCCCTAGGAAGTTTGAAAGATATAATTTTGAAAGGGCTGGTTCACTGCGGACTGTCTTGGAGGGAAGACTGCTTGACTGTATCACACACAAAGAATATGAAAGAGGTGAACTGGGGTTGTGCACTGAAATGTAGTTGCCCACAGGGTAGGGATGTGGAGAACTGCATCAATGCTGTGCGTACTAAATTGACAATGCCCCGTGGGGCAAGCTCTTCTTTTTTCCTATCACCCAAATGCAAAAGCTGATAGGATGTTCCTCATACGTGGCACAAATGAATGCAGCTTGTCTTGGCTACCCATCTTCTCATGTGACTGGAAAAAGTCTGGGTGGAAGTAAACACTCTTCAGGACTCTGGCTGGCTACAGGGGGATGGAGCGGGTTGGGAAGCTGGCCTTTGCTTCCATTTCTCTCAGACCTGTTTTCATTAAGGACCATAGGGAGTAAAAAGGGGCTTGAAAATGAACTTCACAGATGACTGTGTGAAGAAATTGACAAACACCAGCAGAAGGGAAGAAACCACCTAAGGAATTAGGGAAATGAGAAAGGCAGGGATGAGATGCGAGCTGTCATGGAAAAAGCAAATGAATATGCCTAGGGCCGAGTAATCCACAAACCAGATATTCATCAAGGCACAAACAGCTGGAAATGCATCAATTTTTCAACCGTTTGCTATAAAATGGCTACATTCGGGTCGTTCAGGGACCACAGTGGGTGGGCAAGTCAGGGAAGAGTGGGTGTGTGAGACTCCTGGTGTCAGCCTTACTCATGCGTATGAAGTGACCTCATTGTGGGGGCTTGCTCCACCCTCCCCACCTACTGCTGCCTGATCCCTGGGGTTGGCTGGGGTGCAGTGGAACACTTGTTGGCGCTGGCAGATGCCTGTGTGGGAGAGCAGGTAGCACTCCAGCCACAAGGCATCTGCTTTAGGAAGAATGCTCCAGACTGCACTATTATTACTTTGAATTTTTCTTCCATGTGTTTACATGTACATGTATGTGTGTTCACATGTGTGTGTAAGCGCACATGTTTATGCGTGTGCGTGGAGACCAGAAGTTGACATAGGTTATCTTCCTCAAATTGTTCTCACATTGTTTTTAGAGGCAGGGTCAGGGTCACTTGTTGAACCTGGAAGTCATTGATTTAACTAATCTGCCTATCCAGCTTGCTCCAGGACCCCTATCTCCACCTGACAAACACTGGGATTCCAAGCAGGCTTCCACATCATTACTGCTTTAAGTGTGTCCTGGGGATCCAAACTCTGGTCCTCATGCTTGAGTAACAAGCACTTTTTCCACCAAGACATCTCTCCAGCCTCTATTTTCTTATTATTTTGAAACAAATTTGAACTCTGAAAGAATAGCCTTTCCCTTGGTTAAGAAGAAAAAGAAAAAGGATGTGAAAATGTCCAGTAGGAAGTGTGTCTCTTTTATGCAAAATGACACATTTGATGTCTTTCTGTCTTTGTTGTTTTGATCTGAGGAATTTGTAACTACAAATCTCTCCTTTTAACCGCACTTGTAAGGCTTCAACAGTTATAAACTGATGATGAGCAGAGACTGTCGCCATGTTTGTGAGGCGGAACAGGACTGTTTTGGAAAGTCTTGCTAGAGACTCCGCTGAGGAGCTCTGGTCTTGAGCCTGAAGAACTCTGAGGAAAGCCAGAGCCCTCCACCCCTTCCTGTTGGGGTCAGAGGCTCCTGCCAAGGGCTGCACCTCCCTGCAGGCTCATCCTCTTGCTCTGAGCCGCTCTTGAGTCTGAACAGCTTCAATCTGAGAAACTGGGCTGGGTTTCAAGATCTTAAAACTGCTGACCAAGGTCACCCTGGGAAGTGTGAAGTGGTGGAATGGGCTCCTGGCAACTTCTTTTATCTCACAAGTTGATAACTGCGGTGAAATTAAGTCCCCAATATTAGGTGAAACAGCGGAGTTAAGGCAGCATAACTGACTGGCAGCCTCTCACTTATTAAGGACAACAGGAAACTAAGTAAGATTCTTTGGACCTTGCACCCAGCTTTCCATTTTCCTTCTATCTCAGTAATTCCTCACAGGGCAGTGGATCACAATCACAGAGAGAGCTTGTCCAGTGCTCAGGGATTTCCCTCATCCAGGATGGGGCTGAGGTGCACGGGGGCCAGGATGACTCTGCATATGGNTGATAAAGAAACAAGAGGGAGGTGGGGCTACCATGTGCTGTCTGAGGGTCACCAGATCTCCCTATTCATGACCTGACCAACAGGATGAAAGGGCTACTTGGCATGATTACCAACTGGCAGAGCTTGAGGATGCAGCTGGAGAGAGTTAGCATTTGGGCTAGAAGAGCCACCCTTCCAAGTCATGACCTGGATGGGCCTATGCTTTGGCTCAGGTATCCAAGGAAGAGACCAAGAGTTACATCCTCAGCTTGTGGTCTCCTTTGCTAAGGTGGACTCCTTGCATTCTCTGGTAAGGACTCTATAAAGCCCTAGTCTGTCCTGTCTAGGATGGGCCTTGAACAACTGAAGCTGGGTTGGGTTGCTTGAAGGGGAAAGTGAAGAAAATGAAGAGTAGGTCTCTAGTATGCAAAAATCTGTTGTTAATTTCAAGGGCCCCAAAAGAAGATGCAAGACCAGTGATGTCTGGATAAAGGTGGACACTGTGCTACACATGGTAAGGAAGGAAGAGAAGAAGAGAATTGCACTAAATAGGGAAAAATCAGTTTGTTAGTTTTGCAAGCATGTGTGTGCTAGCCAACTTCTGATACTGGGATGTCAACGTGCTTGTGTGATTTGGAAGTCCAGGAGGAAGACAAGCCCAGGTAACTACATCTCTTCACTGAAAGCTCAGTCCCATTCTCAAGTGCGATCTGTCTGGTGGAATCCTTCCTATCTATCTCTTGGGGAAAGATGTGAGATGTCCAGTAGGGTCAGACCCAGGAGACTCAGCATCTGTGAAATGACCCCTATTACGTCAGAGTCTGTACCTTCGGCTCAGGTCAAGGTGCGTGTGTGTGTGTGTGTGTGTGTGTGTGTGTGTGTGTGTGTGTGGTGTGTGTAGTGTATATTTTGTGTGTTGTGTGTGTGTATGTGTGGTGTGTGTAGTGATGTGTTGTGTGTTGTGTGTGTGTATGTGTGGTGTATGTGGTGTGGTATGTGTGTGGTGCCTCTGGTATATGTGTATGTGTGTATGTGTGGCATATATATGTGTGTGTGTGTGCGTGTGTGTGTGTGTGTGTGTGTGTGTGTGTGTGTGTGGTGTGGTACCTATGTGTGTGTGGTGTGTGTGGTGTATGTATATGTGTGGTGTGGGACAGGGTAAGTAGAACAAGCTACCAGGTCCTGGTTGAATGACTGGCTGGGTGGAATTTGGGAACCACAGAGATTCAGTAAATCTACNCTGGAGGCTGGTGGCCTCTTGGACTGAAGTGTGGTCAGAAGCAAGTTGATGGTGAGTGGAAACAGCCAGAAAAAGGTAAAGCTGGAACTGGGAGGCTTCAGTTACGTGGACACTTGCTTGGAATCAGTCACTTCAGCTGCTCTTCTCCCCACAAATAGTTACTTGTAGACATTGTAGCTCACAAAATTTAAAGTTTAGGTGGGCTCTTGACAGATTCACANGTTATTTTTTTCTCTGTGTGAGAAGTATCTCTGTGGCCAATCTCAGTCATCACCTTGTCTATTCTACACACAGCACCCACAAAGACTCTGCTATCTTATTTGCATTTATGTCTATTTTATATTCAAATTTTATCATACTTTTTATTCTTGAGAATTTCATACATATTTATAAGGAAATATGATTTTATCCACCCCACCCATTTCCCTTTTCAACTCCTTCCTGTATGTTCTCAACATGTCTTCTTCCCAACTTCATGTTATCTGTCTTCTTCATCTTCCTTCTCCTCTTCCTTTTTCTTTCTCCCTCTCCTTCTCTTCCTTCCTGTCCTCCTTCTTGATAGCCCACTAAATCCAACTAGTGCTGCTCATATGGACATGGATGTAGGACCATCTACTGGAGCATGGAAATACCCCCACAACGGTGACGACAAAAGCATAGTTCCCCCTTCTCCATAGCTGTCAACTGCCAGTAGCTCCTCAGTGAGGGGTGGGCCTTTAGTGTGGCTTTCTCACATTGGAATATTACCTCCATGAAAGAAGTATTGAGATACTTTCCCTCATGTATCTCTCATGCATGTACTATGCCCTATATATGGCTGGCTCTGCATGAGAGCACAACCAAGAGAGGGAGTGATGGCTTTTGTACTTGTTCATTCAGAACAGGAGCTGCTTTGGTGCAGTTTGCATCAGTGGTGCTCTCTAACCAAAGGTGGCATTGCAGGATGAACACGGGAATGATGCATCTGTTCTCCAAGGTGCTTTCTTCTGTCTGGGTATGTGTCTGTTAGTGCTCAGTGTTGGAAATGACACAAGACCTTATGCTGGTGGCCTGCCCCAGAGACAGTGCTGGACCCTGTCAATGCCTACACCTGAGGTTGTTTGGGGTGAGAAAAGATGATAGATGACTTGCTCACCAGTGTGAGTGACTGCAGGCTTCCTGGAATCTGGACACCTCAGTGTCCTACCGTGTGATTGCTTGACCTCTCTCTCCAGCTCTGCCTCTACATCAGAGGCCAGTATCAGCACCACTGCCTGCTGCTGGGCTGACCATAAGGAGCAAGTTCTCATATACAAAGCACCAGGCCTTAGAAGCATTGCATGCACATCAGATCTTATTACCATTGCTGTGAGACAGGGAAACCATTGTCTTCATGAAAGTCACCAGTACTTAAAATGATTTTTTGTATCAGTGAGTTTTCTTGTTGTTAGGACAAAAGTCTGAAAAAAGTACCTTAAGGAAGGAAAGATTTATGTTGACTCACAATTTGAGGATAGTACAGTCAATCAGGGAAAGAAAGCATGGTGGCAGGAGCTTGGGGCAGCTCATCAATTGTGTCTCCAATCAGGAAGCACAGAGAGGAAAGAGAAAGGAGAGAGAGTGAGTGAGTGTGAGAGAGAGAAAGAGAAAGAGAGAGAGAGAGAGAGAGAGAGAGAGAGAGAGAGAGAGAGAGAGAGAGAGAGAGGAGAGGAGACATGCTATTGCCGAGAGAATATTTTCCATTTTTTTGGTCCAGGAGCCTAGCCCATGGAACTGTACCATCTACAGTTATGGTGAGTCTTCTCACACAATTAACCTAGCTTACAAACCACAGAGGCCTGAACATAGTCTTCTAGGTGACCCCAGATCCCATAGAGCTGACACCCAGTGTTCACCATCACAATTTTCATAATCCTTTGTATCTGGTTTGTTCCTTGGGAGCTGCTACTAGTTTAATGACATTGCCTAAAATGACAGATCATAGTGCTTATTTTTGCATCATAGGAGAAAACTAGCATCCTATAGCAGACACTCCTTAAGGTAGTACACGATGATTCATGCCCTTATATAATTCTGTCATTATTTAAAGTCTTTAAAGAGACAATGAAAATAATATAAAAGTTAAGCCATGTAAAGATGAAAATTACACAGAATCTAGATTATGTTGTCTTTGGGATTTTTAACTGGAAAGAGACATTTGATTGTAAAAGCTGATGAATTAAGCAATATATAAATTTTAAAGGTATCATGACTTCAAAATTTGGGCCTAAGAATATGTTGCTTTGAAGGGGAGGCTCTGCTTTTATTTCTACAGGAAGCAAGAGGCTATGGATTTATTCCAGATTAAGATGGATTAGATTTGATCAAGTGAGACCTCCTAAACCTTGACAAATTATATCTATCAACAAAGATTATAGCTGGTCTTCCCTGGACTTGGTCATTATCTCAGATTTTCTCAGGATCACCATAAGATTGCCAGCTCCCTCTATCAGCAGGAAGTAGTATGAAAAGCTATGCCCCAATTCCCCAAATATTGTTTATAAATGTTTATTTTTAATTAAAGGCAGTTGATTATAAATGCAATCTCTTTCTAAAGAAGAAAATGAGATATAGATATGATAGGATGAAAGGGTAGATTATTGAATCTACTTTTAAAGAACAACAACTTATTTGAAATGTTTTACATTGCTATGGATTTTGGATTATCAATACAAATTCAAAGTTAATTTTGTTATACTATATANATTTCTATTCTTATTTAAGGTATTATGTTTATGCAACTCATTTACAATTGTAATATGTAATTAAAAATACAAAATAATTAGTCATCTATAATAATCAAACTTATAGTCCTGTTAGTAAGCTTTCTAGGTATACATAGATGTACTTCATTTAGGCAGATAATCTTCAAACACTTCAAAGACCTACAGAATATGGCATTTAAAATGTTTTAAAAACTTAGACTTTTCTGGACAATGAGACACATCTGCTCCTTGCAGCACCAATTGTGTCAAAGAGGATGATGGGCATTGAAGAAACTCCATATGGAGTTTGCTTTCTTTTTTGGCAAAAGTTAGCCATTTGGGCAAGAAACTGCTCTTGCCTGGACTGTGTGATAATATGTTGTATAAACTGGATATACAGGACCCACAGGAAAATGACTACTGAATTTTGCCAAAACAAGGTGTAATGGTCCTTCAGTTTCCTGCTTTGCAGAGGAGACTGACAGACATTCTACAGGACATGGGGAAAAGCAACTGAGAGACTCTAGGTCTATAGGCTGAAGATGAATGCCCCAACATTGCAGAGGAACTTTGGATGACTATCCAGTCATCCAGCTGTCTCTGTCACTTCCAGAATTTTTGAAGTTGCTTATAATGCACTTCCTGTTTACTTAGGTAATATTATATCCCTCTGGGGTCTTTGATGGAATTGAAGACTAGATAACCATAATTATAAGTTTTCCGTAATTATGACAAAAGATAAATTAGATATGAAACTTTAGAATTACAAATATAAGATAGATAATAGAATATTTTCTTTAATTTTGTCAAATATGAATAGACTAGATATTGTAATTGTAATTCTTGCTTGATAACTGTTTATTATATATAATTTTACTATATTAAAGTTAAAACCTTCCTTTTTGATTAGACTGAAAAGGGGAAGTGCTATGGGATGTCTTTCTGTATGCTGTGAATATGTGTTGCTCTGATTGGTTGATAAATAAAGCTGTCTGGCCAATAGAGGCAGAATAAGGTTAGGTGGTACATTCAAACTGAAGAGACAAAGGAAGAAAAGGGTCAGGGGAGATGCTATGTGCTACTGCCAGGAGAAGCAAGATGTAAAAGTACCAGTAAGCCATGAAGCCACGTGGAAAGACATAGAAAAATAGGAATGGGTTGAATTAAGTTATAGGAGCTAGTTAATAATGCGCCAGAGCCATAGGCCATACAGTTTGTAATTAATATTGTTTCTAAGTGATTATTTTGTAGGTGACTGCAGGACCAAGGGACCAAGTGGGACTGGAAAAACTTCTGGCTACAGAGGGGTGGGATTAAATGAAAAATAATGAAAATAAGACTTCCTACACAGCAAAGCAACACAACACGCAACATTCTCTTCATTTCTTATTGAAGCAAAGATGTGTTTAGTCAGTAGAGCTGGAGCACTGATTATCTGAAGCCCACACAGATCTGTTGTTGGCTGAGATGGTAGAGACTGACTACTGAGAACAAGAGAAAACATTTTCCTAGGTGAGGAGGGGGCTAGAAGCATCACAGGCTGCTGTGGAAGTCACCAGTCAAGACATGGACCTGGAACCTGCCAGTTGAAACCTCCTCCCACTAAGGTTTGGGGAGAAGCCCTGGATTAGGACATGAAAGAAAGAAGCTACAAAACAGCCTGTATCTAATGTCCTTCCTATGTCCTCTCTGCTTCTGCCCTGCTAGATGGAGGACCCTGGCTATTTTCACATCACCCAGGCTGCACCTGATTCCTCCAGGTTTGGGGGTCCTTAACAGAAGTTCAAAATCCACTGTTTCATTGAGAAATAATGTATACATCACAAATCCATTATCCTCAAATGTCTATATCAAGAGATTTTTAGTACTTTTTCAAGGTTGCAAACATATTAATTTAAAAATAATATCATCATACTTCCTCAAGAAAACATCCTATATCTGTTAGCAGTCGTGCTTTGCCCTCCCTTCCTCAATTTCTGTACAAAATTCACTTACTTCCTGTCTTTGTGGACTTGCCTATTTTATTTAGGTAGACTTAGACAATATATAGCTTTTGTATCTGGTTCTTTTGCTTAGCATCACCACTTTACACCATTTGTTTTTGCAGATAAATATTATTGGCTTGTTTGGATACAACCACATTTTGTTTACTTACTCATCAGTTGATGGGCATTCAAGACTGTCACTTCTTGGCTGTCACAGTCCTGGTGCCGTGAACATACACGTACAAGTGTTTGAAGAGATGTACATTTTAAATTCTCTTACATATGTATCTAGGAGGGAACGGCTGGCTCCCACAGTAGCTCTAACTCTGAAGAACTGCCAGTCTCCTAAAGCAGCCATCCCATTTTGCATTCTCTTCATCATCAGTGTTGCTGACGATGGAAGAGCCCTCAGAGATTCATCTCTTCAGTTTGTTTTGTTTTCTCCCTGCATGGAGGGAAAACAAACCCAAGACTCCCAGAACCTTGGAGCTGACTGTGTTTTGCCGGAAGACTCCCTGCATCTATGGAGAAGAGGAGACCTCAGGCAGCACAAACACAGTGCTGTCTAAGGCTGATGATGACAGACGTCAAAAGCTTTCTTTGGAAAAGCCCTGGGCTGTGGTGGAATTTGAGTGCAGTGTTTATTCTATGATGCAATGGTGCTTACACAGGATGCTCTTCATCACTGGCTTTGTCTACAATGATGCCAGGCATACATGTTGGCCTGGATATATAGAGTGGGTTTTCAGCACTGGTGCTTTACTATTGGCTGCCAGTCAAATTCACAATCCAACTCATGCACAAGCAGCTTCACAAATCTCGGACAGAACAGCTTTGTGCCGACTGCTCCAGCTTTAAAGAGAAACATGCCCTTATTGGTCTCTCTTGGCTTTGGTTCTTGGCAGTTTAGGGTCTTTTTCACTGGAGGCAGGTAGCATGTGGCCGCAACTATTAGAACTCTTGCTTTTCCATCTTGATCCGTGAAGGATGCCAGAAATCATTAGGGAATCAAATTTGACCTCTAAAAGTGCATGAGTATGTGAATATGTTCTTCAGGTTAGAGATCTGATGTTTCTCAAAGAAACTCACCAATCTCTAAACACAGGAAAAATTATAATTTATGAAATTGTTCCTGGAAAATCAGTGCTTGATGGGAAGGATGAGGAAATGAGCTGTTTTCTCCTAATTTCTACCTTTGATTGCTTTACAGTGGTGCCAGTTTTGGGCAGAGGGCCATGTGAGTTATTTTCTTCACAAGGAAAGTTCTCTGTGAGCCATGGAGACTCTTGGGTGGGGTCTCTAGACATAGTATCTGGGTTTCCACCAAAGCAAAACTTGAGGCTCCAGGTGAGCCAGTCTCCTCCTTCAACATGCCACAAATACCTCTTTCTCCACACCTGTGTATGATTTTCCTCTAGCAAATACCCAGCTTCAGCTTCATGCCACTTCTGTCGTGCTCTAAATCCTGTGCCACTGCCTTCAAGAAGCAGTTACTAACCATGTGAATAATTCTCTTGCCTCCTATCGCCCCCTCACCTTTCCTGCTTCAAAGTGCTGTTGTTTGTATGTGTTGTGTCCTTGACCAGATAACAAATAACCTGTGCACAGGATATATTGACTCTGCAAGACCGAGAATAAAAATGAAAAGTTGTGGCTTTGTAGGAGCACAGTCATGGCATTTCCACATTTTTCTGGCTTCTAGGAATTAAAATAATGTCAAGAAGACACTGTAGAAGCTTTTACCATTACAAGAATGTCATCTAATGACCTTCAGATGGAGGTGGCCTACAGCACTGTATTCTGGCTTTAGAAGCAGACAACTTCCAATCTCTAACATCTGGCTTAAGAAAGTCCAAACTGGAGTAGAACAAGACAAAATTGGGATGGGGTTAAATTTCTGAAAATGGAAGTTTATACCCAGCAGGCACCAGGTCCAGAAAAGAACTAGGCCTAGAGTAGAGGAGTTTCTATATGTGTAATTTTCTTTGCCTAAAATATAGAATCCTGAGACATTTCAAAGGCAATTTTGAGACATCTTTTCACTTTAAGTAAGACCAAAGTCAAAATAAGGAGAATGACCTCAGGATACAGGAACCATGTTAGAGTCAATTAATAATTAACTAATGTAAGTCATTGCTAGCACATATAGTGTATGTCATCTTCTCCTCCTCACAATCATTAGAGCATTCTTGGGATCACATGTGTAAAGGAACTTCAGAAAGGACGTGTCTAGAGTTCAAGTTAAATCAAGTTTCCACATTCTTCTTGCTGGACTTTGGATATGACTTGAGTACGCTCTCCACAGGTTCATGGCTGGAAGCCTGATACCTAGTATAGTGGTAGNAGATGATGAGCCCTTAATGGGAGGTTTCTACGCTCACTGTAAACATCCTAAGGAGGACTTGTAGGAGACTAACTCATCTCTGATTTTGTGTGTCAAGCTGTGATCTCCTCTTACTACACATGCTCTTAAATATGTCTTTCCCCACAAGATTGTTTGCAAAGCCTAGGCAATGCTGGTGCCGTGCTCCTGAATCTCTAGAGTTGGAGATGTGATAAATCTTAAAACAAATAAGTTAGTCATCTTCCTCCCTCCTTTGTCTCTTGCACATGTAAGCTAACTTGGTTTTCTATTCTTTCCTTTATCTAAGTCTAAAATTCAGGCTTAGGGGGACATTCAAGATCATCATTTTCTCCAGTGTCTTAAAAGTCATACATATATGACATTTACTGTATAAAGAGTATTAGCTGGCTATCTCATAGCCATACCATAGGCAATTCTTTTCTCACTTAAGTTGTTTTAATCATGTCTCTATCTATATGTTGTTTTGTGGCTATCTATTGTCTTCCTCTTGCCTTTAGAATATAGACACTGTAAGTATGGAAGAACAGGCTTTCATCTTTTTTGCTGATGGCTTCCCCCATCTTTTATTGAGCTTGCCTCAAATTCATTATATAGGTGTGGACAACTCTGATTTCCTGATATTCTTGCCTCCACTTCCCAAGTGCTGGGATTATAGGTACGTGCCACCATGCTTGGCATCTATAATAGTGTTGAAAACTACAGAAGTTGTTTTTCAGAAATCACATGCACTTTCTTCTTCTCTCCTTTTTTTTTTTGTTCTCTGTGGTCTTCACTGCTTTGTAGTTCTGTGTTGTTGCATTAGAGTTCTCCAGATAAACAGAACCAATAGGATATATTTAGATATGTAAGAGGAGGTTACATATTTGTCTTACCTGATTATGAAGTCCAGGAAGTCCTCTGGTCTACCACCTATGAGCTGAACAACAGAGGAGCTCATGTGTGACTCTTACCTAGTTCAAGTTTGCAGGTTTGAGAACTGGGTGGACATGGTATGGTGGACGATGTTAAAAGTACTGGAGTAGCTCTGAAGAGCTGAGAAGTAAATGTTTTAAATTCTTTGTGCGTGTGTGTGTGTGTGTGTGTGTGTGTGTGTGTGTGTGTGTGTTGAGGGGTTGATGTTGGAAGAAGTGGTTGACACTGGGTGTTTTCTTCAATTGCTCTTTACACTGTCTTTTGAGACAGTCTCTCCCTGAGTCTGAGCTCAGTTATTCTGCTAGACTGGTTGATCATCAGTCTCCAGATATCTTCCCATCTCTGCTTCCCCAGCACTGGGATTATAGGCATATGCATGTGCCTAGGTTTTTACATAGATTCTGGGGTGTTCGTGTTTATGGAGAAAGCACTTATTTAACTGAGGTATATCCCCAGCCCAAAGCTCTGAATGCTGAGGACAACTGATAGATGTCCCAGTTCAAGGAGAGAGAGAGAGAGAAAGAGAAGAGAAAGCCAAGGAGCCAGAGCCAGACTGGCACACACACATAGAGACGGACAGACACACAGATTTTATCTATCTATATCTATATCTATATCTATCCATCTATCCATCATCTATCTGTCTGTCTGTCTGTCTATCTATCTATCTATCTATCTATCTATCTATCTATCTATCTATCTATCTACATATGGAGAGAACTCACTGTCTTTTCTGTTCTATTCAGGCCCTTAGTTGATTTGACAGAACCCATTCACACACCCTTGAAAGTGGATCCCTTACTCAGTCAACCACTGATTCAAATGCTAACCTGTCCCTCCTATCCCAGCCTGAACACCCTCATGCTCACACCCAGCCATGATATTTCCAACAGCTGTCCAGATCTTCTTTAATCCAGTCAAATTGACAGGTTGAATGAGCCTTCACAGATGCTTTATAACACTTGACTTTTTATTTTAGCTAGTCAAAATTTTCTCAATGTTATCATTAGGAATTCTGACCCGACACAAACATTCTTCTCTATCTGGAGGCAAACGTCCCTCTGCCTCCCCTGTCCTCATTAAAGACTGTTTCCCTCAGTCCGTGGTCTTCCCATGCTTTCCGGTCTCCATGGATCGGAAAGGATGAAGGCAACGTTTTGTGCTGTTTGTTCTGCTGCTGTCCTGCCCAGGGCCTAAGAACAGCACATTTCTTTTCATGTTTCTGTGGATTCCCCAGGGCTGGCTCAGCAGACTTGAGTGTCTATTTTCTACGACTGTAAATGCGCTCTCTATTCAATGGGGTGCTAAAAATAATGTGATGATAATTTCGGCTCTTCTAATATTGGTGTGGTATCTAGGTTAATCCTACTTTTCTTGGTCGTATTGCATCCTCAGTTACTCCAGTTTTAGCTTTACCTTTTAAAAGGAATATAAGCAAGGGCTCGTATAGACACATACAAGGGATTCAATGGAGATTTTAGGTTGGAGAAAAATTTATTAATATTTAATTTTCAATATTGGAATCATGGCCACAGAGTTACTCCATGCATATCTGGAAAATGTAGAGCGAATCTTAAACAGTCTTATTAATTGAAAACACCAGGCCAGGTATTGAGGTAAATTCTGAATGATCAGAGAGACAGAACAAGCCACAGCCAACCTCACCTTGCCAACTCCTCAGCTGTTCTTGTTTCCTCAGACTGCAGGCTTCTGAGTCTTCACCCAAATGAATCTCAGCTGAACTGCTCTGCTCAAGGCCTGAAAGCTTAAGAGGCCCTCTAGCTTCTGGTTTCCACACCTTATATACCTTTCTGCTTCCT
Source organism: Neotoma lepida (assembly GCA_001675575.1). Lineage (NCBI taxonomy): Eukaryota > Metazoa > Chordata > Mammalia > Rodentia > Cricetidae > Neotoma > Neotoma lepida. The sequence continues at coordinate 13,577 of LZPO01017670.1, read as the reverse complement.
GTCACTACTTTCTGGGATTAAAGGCATGTGTCTTTCTCAAGCAAAGACATGAGATCTCAGGTGCTGGAATTAAAGGTGTGTGCCACTGGAATTAAAGGTGTGTGCCACCATGCCTGGCTGTTTCCAGTGTGGCCTTGAACTCACAGAGATCTGGATGGATCTCTGCCTCGGGAATGCTAGGATTAAAGGCATGTGCTACCACTGCCTAACCTCTATGTTTAATCTAGTGGCTGTTCTGTTCTCTGACCCCAGATAAGTTTTATTAGGGTACACAATATTTTGGGGGACATAATATAATCACCACAGGAAAAGATGACTTACATCTCACAGAGATAAAATTTGCAACCATATAACTGCAGGCACTTTAGCTAATTAGAGTGCTTGGCTACTCTCTTAAGATACAGTCCCCTGACCCCCCAGGTGTTCCCTCAGAGGACAACTGTCCCAGGAATACTGTGACAAACATATAAGGCTACAAGAGATGGCTTCTAGAGGTGCTTCACCTTTGTAATGAGCAATCCTGCAGCTATACCTCAGCACTGAAGAGAGGTGCTCACACTGGGTTGGGGATCTGAACACAGCTCCTAATCCTAAGGAATCCTGCATCTGTCAGTAGACTAAATGGGTCATGGGGAAGAAAGAAGAACAGTGGTTCTCACCTTCTTTTTAAAGTAACACACTTCTCCCTTTTGCCTTTTCAACATACTATAGAGAACCCAACTTGGGAAGTAAATAAGAGATAATTTGAATGTTCAGGACCAGAGGAAGTCATCGCCTACACAGCCTTAGACTTGACCTCTTCATGGAACCCAGGGCTCTCTGGAATTCTGTGTGAAAAAACACTGCTGAGGGGGAGGCAGAGACATGCTTCCAGTTTATAAAAAGAAATGGGAAAACTCTGGGAACACGTTGGCTAGCCTCTCTAATCACGTTAAATGCAGCATGTCAACTAAGTAAATCCAGGAACAAAATAAAAGGCATGGCTAGAAACTTGCCCGGCTCTGTTCCCTTCACCTTCTGTGAAAAGCACTGACTGAGTCACCTCATCCTTGTGTTTTGGCTCAACACCTTTTTCCTTGCTTCTTCAGGTTTAAAAATCTTGCTTTCAACTTACTCGCTCACCCTAGCTGGGCATTTGTCTGCTCCCCACCCATCAAGGAAGAGAAAGACTAGTTACCTGTAAAGTATATGTGAGTAGAAGATCTAAATGTTGGGGTCTGTTGTCTAAGATGGGGTCTGAGGGCTAGAGAGACGGACCAGAGGTTGAGTACATGGGTATAATGTATATATACATAGTTTTTATACTGATTTCATTTCATAGAAGCATAAATATTTACCTGGGTCATTATCAACTCTTGAAAAACACCATTGCATAGATGTCCCATCATTTACTCAACTTTCCTTCGTTAGATTTGGATAAGAATCAGCTGTGCAATCAGTTTTCAGAATTACACCGCTAAAGCATAATTATGAAGCTAAGACCCTCTGGCAAAAGGGAAAGAAAGACTTCTCAGATGTCAAACACACTTCCATGGACCCAGATGTTGGGAAGCAAAGCCCAGGAGTACAGGCTGTCTACTTCCTCTTTCTTCTGTTACAGTGTCAGCAATCATTACCTATAATTGACATTCATTAAGCCTACTTTTGAAGACATGTATTTGTCTACAGATTGACAAGTAATAGTCAGATTGGTAGTACTACAGATTGGTAAGCAATGACATTGGAAAACAGGGGTTGACCTTCACTTTATTTTTTGAGAGAGAATCTGAGCTCAATTATTCTGCTAGCCTGGTTGACCATTAAGCTCCAGGTGTCTTCCCGTCTCTGCTTCCTCTGCACTTGGATTACAGGTGTATGTTTCTGTACCTAGCTTTTTACATTAATTCTGGGGTCTTCATATTTGTATAGAAAGCACTCATTTAACTGAGTTGTATCCCCAGCCCAAAGCTCTGAATGCTGAGGACAAAAGAGCTGTCCACACTTTTCTTTTGGCAACTTTCTTGGTTTGCACAGGATGAAGCTGTTTTGGGGAAACAGTATCTTTAGAATTAAAATCAGAACAGTTCTTTGCAAACCTGGAAAGCTACTCACACTACACAAGAGTCAAGAGAAATCAGCCAAGGAGCAGCATGCTCAACCCATTCCATGCGCTGGGTTTTTGGAGATAAAAGAAGGAAGATTGGAGATATAAACTAATATTTTGATTGTTCATTTCCCCAAGCTCTAATTCGGATGGAAAGCTTCCTGCTTAGTGCAGATGCTTGTAAGTTAGTGGCTTTATTGGGGAGTGGCAGGGAGCTTTGGACCTGAGGGCTTGGAAACTTGAATAGAATGAAGCAACCTTTGCTTCTATTATTGCTATAAAGTCAATTTGTTCTCTCTTCCACCACTGTTCTCTCTGGCACCACTGACTTAACGGCCTGAAAACTCCATTCAGCTGTCAGTGCACTTGACATTTCTAACATCTCCTGCCCACCAAACAGAAATGTGGAAAAGAACCAAGAGTGACAAGGGGCATAGTTACAAAAAACAAAACTACTAAAAATACAATTTCAAACAGTTGTTGACCAAAGACATAGATAAGTAGATGTTTCTGAAGCTAAGACTTGATGAAAATGGGTATCCCATAGTCCCTGGGAACTGGCAAACATTTAGAAAAATAGTCAAAGTTTACTGTTCCAGGGAGAAGCAGAAATGAACAAATGAGTTTGGAAGAGCTGGACTTTGCTGAGTTGTAAATATTCTGTAATTATTTCATCATCCCCTTTATTGACACATCTCATCAATAGGGAACCTGACAAGATACCAGAATGGTGTGGTGAATACAATTTTATCCTTATCATAATGGTTTATCAACTTCAAGTTGATAATCTGTAAATGTGAACTTACAAATTTAGTAGTAAGCAAAACAGATTGAGTTTAGAAGCCACTGAAAACCCTGCCTAGAAAAAGTCTTGGCCAGTCCTTTGAGATTGTGCAGGCTGCAGTAGAAAGCTGTGATATTTATGTGTTTCCAGTGGAAGAGCAGATAGCTTCCAATTGTTATAGTTTTTCTTCTCTTTTTCTTTCATTTCTCCTCCTCCTCCTCTTCCCTCCTCCTCCTCCTCCATCTATGTGTGTGACAGGGTCTCACTATGTCACCCTGGCTGGCCTGTAGACCAGGCTGGCCTCTAGTTCACTGAGATCTACCTGCCTCAGCCTCTGAAGTACTGGGATTAAAGTCTCGGGTAACCACTCCCAGATATAATTGCTTCTGTAGTGGGTAGATGTTTTCTTTCATATCTCATAGCTGGACATTCAGGCCTTCTTCCTCAGACAAGGGAAAAATTAGCAACAGCCACTGGCAACAAAGCAAGTTTCCTGAACACAGGAATATAACCCACAGGGAGGATAACTTGGGAAAGTATTTCCTGAAATGAAAGGATAAAACCACAGAGGACTTTAGAAGCCTCCAAACTCGACAGACTTGACACAATCCACACCAGAACTTAATTAGGAGACATGCTTGTGTATTTTTAGAAACAGAAAGTATGACAGAAAAACAAAGTTGGTCATTTATGAATGTATTTAGAACCACTTCATAAAGGATCAGGAAAAGCCTGCATTCTGCCTGAGATTTTAGTGTTGGACTTCTTGATATTTTTCCTTGTTGTGTGTTTTTGAGACATGGTCCCACTACGTAGTCCATTCTGGGCTTGAATTCACCATCCTCTTCCCTCAGCCTCCTGAGTGCTTGGGTTGTAAGCATCCAATACTAAGTTCAGTTTTAGTGTGTGTGGTTTTCTTTTGTATTTTTATTTTATTTTAGCTATTTTAAGTCTTGGGTAAACTTGTCTTGACTTTCAGTACTGATAATGATCCACCAGAGTGGAGTGGGGCTAGACAAGGGGATGAGTCCCTTAAAAAATGAGTGATTAGTTAATATCAGTGCTACCTGTAACCTCTGAAATGGCTTGGTGGTTGGTGGCAAGACTGAGACCTTACTGTCTATGGCTTTATGTTTGAGGTAACCTTATTAATTATTCTCAGTGTCACTGCCCATTCTGTGCTGGTAACACATTCTTAATATAATACTAGACTTGACCTTGGCCACCTATCAAATTGTAGAATATGGCTTTTATTTTTCCAGAACAGAGGCGAACAGTGGCCATCTAATTTTGTCTTTTTTCCCCCTTGTGAAAAATTTCCTGGCAATGTTGACTCCTTGAAAAAAAAACAAAAACAAAAACAAAAACTGACGTGGGCAAAGGTTAACTTGACCTACTTCCCTGTGGCTCCTTGGTTATCCTGAGATGAACACACACCTATGAGATCTAAAGAACTTTTATATTTCAAAATAATTTTAGATTTGTAAAAATTTTGTCCAGATTCTTCTGACAGGTTTCCTATATTGCAGATCCAGATTCCTCCACGGTTAAAATTCCACATCAGTATGAGATATTTGTCAAAATTCTAACAAGCCAGTGTTGATAGGTTGTTAATGGAAGCCATACTATCGAGGCACCCTCAGTTTCTACAAAATGCCTCCATTTTGTTCTTGGGATCGTGTCTAGGATACCATCCTACACTTCAATGTCATAGCTCCCTTCGTACCTCTTGGCCATGATAGTTTCTCAGGCTTCTTTTTTCTTTTTGTGCTTGGTGAATTCCTAGTCTTGAGGTATACTAATCAGGTTTACTGAGTAAGGTGCTGTGAAGTTAGATTTGTCTGATGTTTTCATTGCAATTAGGTTATAAGGCTGGCACTATGGGTTGTTATTTATTTATTTATTTATTTTGAGACAGACCATGGAGGGTGAAGAGACCAGTATTCACCACAAGACATCCCAAGACCAAGTTCTCAGCACAAAGGAGATTTATTTGCCCTCAAGGTACAAAGGGCAGGAAATAAGAGACAGACAGGAGATAGAGGACGAGAGAGAAGGGAAAAGGAACAAGGCAGAGAGGGAAGGGTATTTGTCCCAGAGGGGGAAAAGGACGACTTCTGGAAAGAGAGGAGACAGACATGGCCCATAGACAAACGGCAGTTTATAAAGGGAAAAGGGGAACCCCTGTGTTAGAATGAGGTGTTAAGTCTTGATTGGGTATGTTAATTAGGTGAGCCAAAAGGGAGCTTTAGATTGCTGGACTTCTTTCATAGCTGGACCTTGGTAGTCAGCCTCAGGAGGAGGAAGTGGACAAATAAGAGAATAGACCTTGGTGGCTAGCTTTAGGAATGTAATCTAATGATTTTCAGCAAGGCAGAGGGAATGGTGGAAGGGCAAGGCCTGTGATAGCCATGTTTGCCACGCTCAGGCTGGCTAGAGTCCCTTCAGAGGTGTGGTGGATTGAAAGAAAGTGGCCCCCAAAGGGAGTGGCACTGTTAGGAGGTGTGGCTTTGTTGGAGGAAGTGTGTCTCTGTGGAGATGGGCTTTAGGTCTCATATATGCTCATGCCATGTCCAGTGGTCCAGTTCAATTTCTGTTGTGTGCTGATCAAGTTGTAGGACTCTCAGCTACCTCTCCAGCACCATGTCTGCCTGCACACCACCATGTCCCACCATGATGATAATGGACTGAACCACTGAACTTTAAGTCACCCAATTAAATGTTTTCCATTATAAGAGTTGCTATGGTCATGGTGTCTCTTTATAGCAATAGAAACTCTAACTAAGACAAGAGGGTAAATGCCATTTTTGTCATATCCTGCCATGGTTACCTATTATCAACATGATTTATGACTTAGTTCTGTTCCTGGTGATGTTTGTCACTTGACTCAGGCAGAATTTTTAATTTTTTTTCCACTCCAAAGTCATTCTTCTTAACTTCTTTTCATACTAAACTTTTGGGAGGAAATCGCCAAGCACAGCCTATATTTAACTATGGGAGTCTACACAAAGTATCAACGTAAATCATTGAGGAATCTTTCATATTGGGTATTTGTCTGATACAGTTTTGACAGCTAGAATTAGNGTTTTACAAACTGTGCTCCCTCCTTCCATTTTTACAAGGTTGTATCCAGGCTTAAGTCCTTTCCTGATTGTTGCCCTCAAATGGAATGTGTTGTCTGGTATTTCATGTTACAGCTGATTCAGCACCATCCCTTACCTTGATGGATACAGCAAAGCTCACATGGTGAACAGGGCTAGTGTGTCATCCTTTTCAGACTGCAGAGTGACATTGAAAAAGAAATTCTAGAAGCAAATTAGTCATACCTAGAAAGAACTAGCTAAGGCCACCTTTCTCTAATCAAACCTTCTGTGGCTTCAGTGCTATTCGATTTTCCCCTTCCTCATTCCTAAGAGGTTTTTATTTTTTAATGGTGTTAGAGATTAAGCCCATTCTGGGTAAGCACTCTTCCTGATGAGCTACATCCCTAGCTCCTCTCAGGCTGTCTCAGGGACTTCCTTTTCATAACTCTTTTTTGGTCTACTCCTTATAGGAATGCCTGTCAGGGCCCAGGTCTTGACCCTCATGGGCATTATCTGTTTCAAACACGCTACACAATGGTAGCAGATAAATACTACCATTAGGAGAGTCTGTATTTTCTCTGCACATCTGGAAAAATATTTACTTGACCTTTTTATATGCAGCTTACAGAGACATTTTAAAGCCAAGAAAATTATTTCATGATTTTTCTTCTGTTTCTTCTTACACTTGTATTTCCAGTTCTCCTTGTAGTATCTGAGCCCTTCCAACCGAGTCATCTCTCCAACCCATAGGTTACCAAAGTGTACCCATCCAGATGTGTTAGCTCTGCCTCCCATCAGGTTCCTGATCTCCAGTCCTTGTCACTTCTCACCCAGGTCCCTTCTCACTAATCTTTCCTAAATCTAAGCTCTCTGCCCTTGAAATCTTTTCTCTGTATTACAGAGAATACTTGTGAGATGTGAAATGTGTGTTTTCCATCAGCAAGAGCATCATGGTAAGGTCAGATCTGGTTTGCGGCCACTGTTCAAGCCAGCTGAACAGGGACATGCCTGTCTGTGGACAGTGCGAACTGTGAGGCCATGAGCTGTGGGAAGAAGTGAAGCTTTTCTGCATTTGGAAGAATAGAGCGCTCTGAAGTGGTCCACTGAACTGAGAGGAGAGTCGAACAATGAAATATCATAAACAAATAATTCATATATTGAGTACTCTACAGCATTTAAAAGATTCTGGAAAATGTAGAACAAGCTGCTGATTTATTCAAATAATTCATTTTGTTCCCAAAGTGTCTATTTTTCTCCATTTGCTGGATTGGCTGCAAAAATTATACAATCTCAATTCATGTTCTTCTCCAGAGCATTTTTCTCACTCTATTTTTAAAGGACTAATATATGTACATTTTAGGCTGCATGTTCCAATCAAACAGACAGAGCAAATCTGGTCCAAAGCTCATCATTCCACCAGGAATATGCAACTGGCCCTTAAATGGAATAGCTGCTCACAGAGTTTTACAAAAGACCACATGGTGACAAACTTTATTCTTTGAGTGGCCTCTGGACTGGTGAGGCTGGTTAGCATCGGTTAACTGGTTAACAGGACCAATAACATTTTGAGCACTTGTACAAAGCCTCTTGTGTATATTGATTGACTTGATTCTTTGAGGATCAAATCTTCTTCCACATGAGAAGTTGATTCTGTTATTATTTCCTATTGATAGGGGAGGAAACTGGTTCTTAGTGAGTTTAGGCATCTTACTGGAGGCTATATAAGTGTCAGAGTGAGGAGGTAAACTCAAGCAGATTGACGACGTAGGCCATACGGTACTTAGTAACAANGGATGTAAAAATCCCTTAGTTTTCCAGCTCTTTAGGGAGCACTTTCACATAGATTGAAGACCCATCCTATAACACTGGTGATTAGAACAGACACATTCTAGAACATTCCTGGATGCTCCACAGCATGGTGCGGTTTCCACTACACAATTATTACCAACACCGTGCAACTATTTATGTGGGTACTTGTGTGTGTGTTATGTCGGTTGTGTCCTGCCATATGTGAAGGAATTAAACTCAGATTCTCTGCAAGAGCAGGAGGACATGAACTTGACCTCTGAGCGTCTCCCCAGCCTCACTTAGTGTTTGTATATCAATGGAAGAAATGCTGACACGAGCAAAGAAACTGGCCAGAAGTGAAGAGAAGGGGAAAGACAACAACTTAGCCAACAGGAAACTGGCACCATCCACCTCCGCCCTCCTGCAGCAGTGGAAAGCCTGATTCTTCAGCACACTCATCCACAGAGAGACATCTCTGGGACTCTGGATGGCAGTGTCTAGAGCCACAAGGTAATTAAGAGGACAGACATCTGCCTACAAAGCAAGCTGAGTGAATATTTATGACACTAGGAGTGACAGACATTGTTATCCTTTGCTGTTGTGTGAAACAGTGAGAGGCTGAGTGGACAGAGAGTCAGTTGAACTTGCTTGACTGAGATACATTGCCCCTGATTTCCGGCTATTGGCTGTGAAATTTATGGTGTGGATTTTGTCATGTTACTGCTCCAAGCTTAATGTCTTCACCTTTAAAACGGGAGTAAAAACAAGTGTGATTCAGAGCTGCTTTAGAAGTAATCTATTAGGGTCTGGGAGATGGCTTAAAGGGCCGATTGCTTGCCATGAAAGCACAAGGACCTGAGAGTTTGGATATCCAGCACCTGGGCAGGGTAGTTCATGCTTATAATTCTAGTGCCAGTGAGGCAGGGGTACAAGGGTTCTTAGGTCTACAGCTGTTGGGCAGGTGTCATCACTGAATTAGTGAGTTCCAGATTTATTGAAAGACTCTGTCATACACACAGGCACACACACACGCACAGACACACGGGAGAGGGATGGGGAGGGAAAGGGGAGGAAGAGGGAGAGAATATATATACAATAATATGAGGAAGCTTCATTTAGTGATAAATGATTTATATTTAGCATATGCAGCAGTTAATCTGTATGCTTTCCAATTTAGGAACTGATGCCAAGGGTTGCTTAGGTGATACTCTAGGCACTGACTCCATGCTCATCTTTTATTATTATTATTTTTTTTTAATTAAAAAGATCTTCCACTCCTTTTACATACCAACCTCAGATCCCCCTCTCCTCCCTCCTCCCTTCCCGCCAGCTCCCCCCCTCAACCCACCCCCATTCCATCTTTTATAATAAACACACAAATAAAGGGAAAGTCACTAGGAAAATATTTTTTGGGGAGCTGGTACTTAAGGTCTCCAGCTTCTGGAATTAGCTCAATCTCAAGAACACCTCTGTTTTACTGCATGACTTGCATGGTGGGTGATCTACATTGCTAAGTGTTCCAGGGCCAGGGCTCAGCAGGGAAAGTTCAAGCCTGTAGGCTTGTAGGGGTCAGCATGCTCTGACCCCTCATCTCAGGCTACAGTTCCTGCCCCACCCTCTGGACTAGTCTGACCTCTGTTTTTCACTCCACATTATACTTAGAATTTTTATGCCCAGGGCTTGGGCAACTGGGCAAAAGCCTCTTGGGCAAAACCGGGTGATATTTCCAAGAGTTTCCTCACTGAACTGTTCAGTGCTCGGTGGGGATGAGTGGGTGGTTTTGACAGCTGCAGGAGAGGTTGTCGTGCCTTGGGGATGGGATGGGCGAGTGCTCTGTAAATCCACAGTCCGCTGAGAGCATAAATCTGAGGGCAGCACAAGTTGCCCCACAAGGAAATTGGAACTAAGGATGGGGTAAACAGACCTGAATCTACCCTTGCAAAGACATGTCTCTTGTGCTCCTGCAGTCCACACCTCAGGCTGGGTTTTCAGAGCTGGATGACTGCTTCTTAGGAGTCATCTTTGGTTTTATGGTTCTGTAAAGTTTGCAGAAGAAAAGAAAAGCAGGGTAAGGGTGAGACTTCTCCATGTAGCTGCAAGACCAATGCACACAGCACCTGGTACCTGCCAGTGTTGACAATTCCGCGCTGAGGGCCACCCAGCTGCCCCATAGGTCACTCATGCGCAGATACCCAGACAAAAGCAGGCTGTGGCTGGGAATGCTCCATTTTACCATGACAGGGTTGGTGGCCTCCAGACTTCTTAAAACCTCAGTGTCTTCATTTTTGAGATGGATGTTACACGGATCCTCTGTCTACCTCAGAGGCTCAGAGATTAGAGAAGGGCTGTAATTTTAAAATTCCTTTATTGGGTGTGAACATTTATTAGCAATAGTTTTCTAAAACCTCTATTAACAAGCACTTTGTAGATGCTTGGCACAGTGTTACATGCTTCTGAGATTTACTACACAGTTTATGAGGCGCAGGACAAAGTGAAAATATCACACTCCTTGTTCAAAATGAAGGAACAGTGCAAGTAAAGGTGCAACCTAGAAAGCCCTCCCTCCTCCCCATCTCTATCTATCTTTGTGTGTGTTTGCACACATTGTGTGTGTGTGTGTGTGTGTGTGTGTGTGTGTGTCTGTCTGTCTGTCTGTCTGTCTGTCTGGACTGATGAACAATATCTCTGTTGGAGAGTCCATTGAACTAATCCATTGAATCCCATTCTCCAGTGTGGGGTAGTCGTGTGACTCCATGCTGGTACCCACTAGCATAGGTGCTGGTGAGGCTTACTCATCCTTGTATTACCCAACAAACACAAGTTAGTCCTGCTAGCTCCAGGCAAGAATGGGGTCACTGCACCTCATTCTGACATCCATATGATCTTACCCTGGTCCTCCCTGTATTAGCATATAGTATCTCATGGGTCCTGCATGAAACCAATGCCGTCACTAAGAGAGGGCCCAGGACAGCAGGCAGTGGGAGAGTGGGAAGCTAAGAACCTGATTTGGGGAGGCTATGAGAAGCAGGGGAAGTGTACTACTCCTGACTTCTCAAGAGGAAAAGCATGTTGCATCATCTTCCACTCAAGGGCTTTATTCCAGCACTGAAATGAAGAGCATAGGTTCTGATGAGGAAGTGAACACCCACATGGCGGCCACCACTTCCCTCTCAATTAAATCCTGAACTCAACCATTTCAGAAGGCAGTTCTTGGGAGCACAACTCTTGATATTTGGGGGGAATATTTATCTGATTCAGATCTGAGCTCTCTCTTACCAGGGCATTTTCTTGTAAACACTGTCCTCAATGGAAAGTCAATAATGGAAAGTGACCCAGGAGAGCCAACATCTTCTGTGGTCTTGGGATTCTAAGTGAAGAAGCCTCCATGGTGGTGATGGGACACAGCTTCCTAGTTGAGTACTCTCTGAGATAGCTCAGTATGAGGTTGTTAGGAGAGATCACGACAGGGCTAGGAAGGGAAAGAATATTAAGGGAAAACCCACAGTGATTGGAAAGACATGATTCCTGTTCTGGGAATGTGCTTCCATGTCCTTACCTGACCCTGCTACTTAGTGACTATTGGTTGATCTAGAGGTATGCTTGTCTGGGATGCTACCCTCCTTAGCTCCCTTTCCCAAACACATCCCGAAATGATGGTGTGGTATATCTTCCAGTTGCAGAAGCCATAGGCTGACACCCCTGAAATACCATGTCTCTTGACATGGGTCATGTCAAATGCACAGAGGGATGAAGGTGAAGAAGCAAGGGCAAGAGGCAGAAATGCAGTGTGGACATTCACTCTCCTATTCCACTTCTTCCTTAGACCTAAAACTCNTAGCAGCTTTCTGCTCTGAAGCCCTCCTGTCCTGTATCCATCCAACTGCAGTGGTTTATGTAAGACTCAGGAAAGCCTACAGCAGGGTTGGAGAAGATGGAGGAATCTCTGTGGAGTTTCACATGATACAACAAAGCTGTTGGGATATGACAGTGCGGGTGCACACTGTGGTGGGTGTAAATGGGCGACACTAGATTCCAAGGTGGTACTGACACCGGAAGGAACTAGCTAAGTGGTACAACACTGTGATCAGGAGCTCCAGGGAACAGGATGGGGTTACTTCTACAGTCCCAGCATTAAGAACTATCTAGATATCTACAATCATGTCCTTAAAGCACTGCACCATGTGAACATTCTGCACAGGTATGCACACATGTGAAGGGTTATACACTCAGACTGTGGAGCGAGACTTGCCTGAACATGGCTCCTGATCAGCTGTCTGCTGTCTGTGTGACCATGGATAAGGTACTCACTTTCCCTAAGCCACATCTTACTGCTTATAAAATGGGATATTATCTAACTCAGGATCACGAGATGGATCAAATGAAAATGGCACTAGTGCCTAGGACTTAATAAATTCCATTTATCTTACACAAACCAAAACTTTTATCTAAGCCTCTCTCTTCTGAAAAAAAAAACAAAACTGATTCTTCACATCCTGCTAACACAATGACATAGAGAAGGAACTTATTATAAGCTTTAAAATTTTGCATTTGAGCGGGACAGTGGTGGTGCATGCCTTTAATCCCAGCACTCAGGAGGCAGAGCCAGGANGATCTCTGTGAGTTCAAGGCCAACCTGGTCTACAGAGCAAGTTCCAGAACAGCCAGAGCCATTATGAAAAGAAACTCTGTCTCAAAACAAACAAACGAAAAAATGGCATTGACTTTGTTTGAAAATGAGCATGCAGATAGGAACGGCTTGCATGGAGTATGTGTTCCACTGTTTCACAATTAACATACACACCCCATGCGGTGTCTACTCAGAAGTTTAAATTTTGATAGCATGTTGACAGGTTTCTAGGAAATGTGGACTGCCAGCGCGGAAGTTGTGCAGAGAGCACATCTACCAAAAACAGGGAGCAGCTTTCTTCTGGAAACAAGTTTACTCAAAACCAAATGAGAAAAGAAGTAACTTGACCAGATGCTAGTGCAGCCCTGTAATCCTGAAGTTTGGGAGGCTAAGGCAGAAGTATTGTCTGGGCTACCTAGAGAGCTTCATGCTAGCCTGAGTTACATGGTGAGATTCTTTTAGAGAGCTTCGTGCTAGCCTAAGTTACACAATGAGATTCTGTCTCAAAAAGAAGCAATGGAAACAATGCAAAAGAAATTTAAAATGATTATGGCCTAAAAAGTATGGCTGTGACCTGAGGTTGCCATTTCGTATGCTTTGAATTCTACGATATAAAAATCACCCTCCCTAACTTGTGGACACTTAGAACTTAAAACAGTCATTCCAGGGGTCCCACAGTCCAACGTCCCACCACCTTCTGATTGCACACAGATAGAAACAGATGGCTCAAGGTCTCACATATTTATTTTACCTCTTAAATTTATAGTCTGAAGATTTCACACATGAGAATGTTTGATCAAATTCCCCTCCCTCACTGTACCTCTTAAAGGCCCCAATCACTTTTCAAGAGCACTTCAAGGTCTCTCTTTTAACTCATTGAGTTCACTTAGTGCTGGTCATGTGTGCATGAGTATAGGGCCATCCCCAGGAAGCATGGCAACCTACCAGGGGCTGAAGAAAACTGACCCTCCCTTCCCCAGAAGCCATCCATTGCCAATAGCTTCTCAGCTGGGAGCTTTCACAGTCAGGGAGATTTCATATCTTTTCCAAAATTTATTTATTTTTGCTTATATAAGCATATACATCTTTTAAAGATGGAATTTTGCTGATATAAACATAGTCATAAAATGACAGGAAACATTATCTCTCTCTTTTTTTAAAAAAACTGTGTCTAGAGCTATTAGCAGTATTTATAAAGCTGTTGAAAAAAAC